>VUQI01000904.1:0-16380 GCA_015106735.1 Paratilapia polleni | reverse complement strand
AAAAGAAATTCCCCCCCCCCCCCCCCCCCCCCCCGACAAGGAGTCACAACACAACATTGAGGAAATGGAATAAAAGAATAAAGACAAAGGTAAACAAAATGGTTGCCTTCCAGACTTTGGCACCTCTACCGTACAAAACTAATCCCATGATTCTCTTTATTCCTTAATCCCATCAGCCACTGGGGCCCTGCATGGCTCTCTGGGTGCAGATAATGGCACCATGCTGTGTGTCTTGATGAAGTTCAGGACCTTATTAAAGAGAATTTGCTCACATGTGTAAATGCAGGCACGCTCACAAGAAAAAACTGCCTCATGATCCCAAGATGAGAGCGCGGAGGTTTCTAACCTCTCACCGCATGATTCTGCAGTCGTGCATTTCCAGTTTTGCCAAGATCAACAGCAGCAACTTTCCTCCTTATCTTGGTTTCCTTCTGTGTCACTGAATATTTTATTCAGATCAAATAACTTGCCAGTTCTTTGTTTCAAGGTAACATCATAAACATGACAACTTGTGATGTTTAATGGTTATGGTCCATTTTTGTTGCTTAAATAAACCTAGGGTGAAGGAGAGATGTGACCATTGCATTGCCAACACAGTGAATCAGTATATTTAGCCCTCTGTGTCATGTTGTAATAGCAGTCTTACACAACAAAAACAGCCTTATACATAAAAGGCGCTACTGATTCATATTTCAATAACTCCATCTACCGCAAATCCAAATCCAAAGTCCAGTAACAACACTGTGCTAAGAGGTGATTCAGGTGATGCATTTTTCCAATTATAAAGCATGCCATCTTATTCAATCTAGTGTGCCAGGGTGGGATGGTTATAAAAGTGTGTGATTTAAGCTGACTGCTACATCTATCAAGGTTGTGAGAATCTGAGCTTGTAACAGCTTCTATTCAGCATCAGGGAGTCTAAATGAGGGCACAATGATGCACAGGCAGATCCACTGAGCAAGTCTCGTCTCACTTGGGAGCCCACCCAGAAAGAGGGAAAAAAAGAAAAAAAGCATTTTGGGGAAATAAAAAGATATGTCACAATGAATAGGACTGCATTCATTATTCTGATAAAGAATCTGCACAAAATGGCAAGTTGGTGCATTTAGTTAACATACAGCCTGAGACAGACGCTGTTGTACTGTAATCTCAGCTGCCCTGTTCCATGAAGTTGTAAAAGCCATTGTAAGTAAAGCATGATAGGTTTGTCACCGAGGCAGCAGCAGTGTTGGCATGTGTATTTTGGGAACAATGGTTTTGGAGACCTCCAAATGCCAGCAGTAGGTTACAAAATCAGAAGCTTTCTGGAGCCACAAACAGCTTGAGTGGTGTAATTTTCATGCTCAGAGCAAATAAAAACATTTCTGAAATCAGCACCACCATCTACTAATGCTTCTGACTTGGCATGCCATTTGCAGATGAGGAAACAGTCTCTATACACCATCCATAGAATAGTAAAAGCCACTGAATAAGCTCTTATGCTACGCTCTATATTTATAGGCACACAAATAGTCTGGGGCTTGAGTGACCACATAAAAGTCCAGGACATTCGTGATGACCTCGAGAGCATTCTGGTCATGTATTCAAAGATAAAGCAGATTCCTCCTCCTTGTTCTTTAGCTTTCGAAAGATACGTGTTTGTCTGCATGCACATACAGATGTGGATCCCTGAGCTCTCTTGCTGCTTCTTAAGGCAGCATCCATCTCTGTAACTCAGTATGCAGAGGTTACCTTAGGGGCAACCTGCTCATTACTCCAAGTGTTGTTACACAAAGTATACACGCAGCAATTCATCAGCACACACCAATTTGTCAGAGCCACTCACTTCTGCTTGTTAGCAGAGTACTTCATGTCTGAGAGTTTGCTAACTCTAGTGCGTATGCAAATATGCTTCACGTGTGTGTAAGCATGTGAATGTGTATGTGAATGCCCCCTGTGCCTGTCAGACTGTGTGTTTTTTTTTTTTGTTTGGTTTCGGGATTTTCTTTATTGTGTGTGTGTGTGTTTGTGAAGGGGAAAAAAATACCAATCTGTGTGACTTTACATCTGCAGCTCAGTGCTTCAGCCTTTGTCCTCCTGTAATTCTGTCTGTCAGGTCTGGCGATTTCCAGCGGCACAAAATCTACCCGCAGGAAATAATGTGTGGCCATACGTGGAGACTCCCTAATCTGTTGCAGCAGAGCTATGGCGGAGGGGGCAGCAGAGGATATCCTTTATCAGACTGATTAGAGTGGAGGAGAGGAGCGATGGACGGGAAGAGGGAGAAAAGAAGGATTGGGGGGGGGGTACAGCCTTCTCAGGTAAACACACCCCAGGCGTTGTTCAATTCCAACATTTGAACACACACATGCTCAATGCTGCAATCCAATTATTCACCACAAAATCCTGCTTTCAACAAGCTCTAACCCCATTTAAGAGGTCCACTCACCCAAAGGATTCTTTTTAATAAACAGTAGCAAACAAGTGTTCAACAAACCATCGCTCTGTGCTTTCACTTTTAACTACCTAATTAATCAAGTGCTTTGGCTATAAGGACCTGAAGCTCATTCGTCAAAGTAACTATTTAGAAGTGAATGCAAAACAAGTGAAGTGTAGATTAGGAAGAGTAAAGTGAGGCTTACCTATATTTTATTTTCGGGCATTTTTTAAATTTATTTTTTGCCTTTATTTGATAGGACAGTGAGGAGACTAGACAGGAAAGCAGGGAGAGAGTGGGGGGAACGACATGCAAGGAACTCAGGCCACCTCCTACGGCACACTTTAGTACATGGGTCATCAGTTCAAACAGGTGAGCCAGCAACGCCCTGCCTACTTTCTGTTTTTGCAGCAAATAAACTATGCAGCTAATCCCTTGTATCATGATGAAGAAATGTGCCTAAGTTGCCACCTAGCATGCTATCATTGTAGCTTCATAAAGATTACCATTCATGTAAGCATCAAATATGATTTTAAAACAATGCTTTCTTAACCCTTCTCTTTTTCACGTATATAAATAGCAGCCATTGAGGCCAGACAGAGGCAGCGTCGCGAGCTAGCTCTCATTTACATAAACACTTACTGTTCAATACACAGAGCAGGCAGCCACAAGTAGATTGACTCTCATGTACCCATCCTATTAAACATTTATTAAACATAGTTAAAGCAGAGATGGGTTCGTTGTGGGAAAGCAGAGTTAAAACGCCATGCGGAGAAACTGGAATGGACATAAAAAAGAATGCAAGTCTATTTTGGAAAAGTGGAGAGAATTGAATTTCATCGACCACTGCTTGCATCACACTTGCTGATATGTTGACAAGTAGTAAATAGCAGTAGTGTTTAGACCTCTCCAATTTCTCTCTCTTTTTCTTTTTTTTTCCCCCTTTTATGCCCTTTGCTTGCCAACAGCTCTCCTGTAAACCATGGCATTGTGAAGCGGGGGCCAGAGGCCAGTCATCATCTTGTCATTATCTGATGGGAGCAGTGATAACTTCCTCACTGCTTCCTTGTTGAGGTGAGGAAGGTCAAGAAGCCAGCCTGTGTCAGAAATGGAGAGGAAACTATAGAGCTCCAGCTGTGATATATTGAAGGCACTGACATATGTAGCAGACTGTGATTTGAATTCACAAATCCTCATTATAGCCTGAGCCTGTCTGAGGACAGCATTATTAACATAGAGGGAGACACACGAGCCCCCATGAATACTAAAGTCCTGTTTGCCTTCAGTGGAGGATTTGCTCCCAAATCGATTAGGAAAATATGTACTCTGCATCAGTATGAGTTTGAGAACTTGACAGCAGTGGTTTTCACCTACTCAGCACATTAGCAAAAAAATGCTAAACTCAAGGTTAACGTATTCATATAGGTTATCCTTTTTGTTAGTCAGTGATTTATCGCCTTCAATTTTTTTTTGATCAGTCTGTTCTGATTTGAGACCCGTCAAAGATCACGATATTTTACAGCAAATGATAACCTGGGAGTGACTTCCAGAATTTGAGTCAGCAAAGTTTCACTCATCACTGTCTAATTTAGAGGGATGTCATTATGCATGCACACACGCCCGTTCACAGACACACTCAACCCTGTGATCTCCTGCTTTGGATTGCCCTTGCTTCTCTCAGTGTTTGCAAACAGAGCTGCCCTAGAAGCCTCTGGCTGGCCTCTCCACCACTAATCAGAGCTCCCACACACTGGCCTCTCTAATGCTGCAGCTGCCACAAACACAAGTGTAGTATCCAGTATTAAAACAGACAACAACCTTTCCAAAAAGGTTTTGTTGTTGTTGTTTCTTTGGTCAATTGTGCTGTGTCCCTTCATTTCATATTCCATAGATGACTATTTTATTCATTGTCAGAATATGTGTGCCTCTTTTTTTTTCCATTATTTTCTCAAGGAGACAGAAACTACCTGCACCTATTTGCATCTAACAAAATATTCCCCTTATCCAATTCAGGATTGTATCATAGGGCAAAAGGCAGCCATTCTATCACAGGACTAACACAGAGAGATAGACAGCCATTAACACCTCCGGCCAATTAACCTAACCAAATGCATGTCTTTGGACTGTGGGAGGAAGCCGGAGTACCCGGAGAGAACCCACGCAAGCACAGGGAGAATATGCAAACACAAAAAAAGGCCCCAACTGGCTGGTAGATTTGAACCCAGGACCTTTTTGCTATAAGGCAACAGTGCTAACCACTGCATCACTGTGCTGCCCCAGGAAATCATGTATGTATGCTAAATATGAAGCCATGACCAGGGAAGAAATCTGAGCACCTGCAGAAAACCCACACAGGGAGAACATACAAACTCCACACAGACAGGTCACAGCAGACCTTCTGAACCCAGAACCTTCTTGATGTGAGGCAACAGTGCTAGCCACTGCACATTTATGACACCCCAAAGATAATTCAAGGATACAATTTTCCTTTGTGTGTGAGCGTTGTGTGCTCTCATGCTTGTAGGTCTCTGTATGATCTGTTGCCCTCTGGGCTGTAATTAATTAGAGCTGCAACAAGGTCTGATCAGGATTCCTCTGTGATTCACAACCCCAGCGACCTTTCCATTCAGCCTGCAGAACTGATCCTAACCTAATGCAGTTGCTTCTATTTTATTTATTGGATGTGAGTGAAACTCAATTAGCCGCTTGTCAAACATGCACTGTACAACCTATAGGTACACAGTAGGCATGGAGACATTCCTGGGAACACAGACTATATACCATTTAAAATAGAGATGTTCTAAAAACTATGAAAAAAGGAAAAACATAAGCATGACTCATTCAGGAGTGTTGCTATGGTTTAACAGGTGCCAGGTTTACTAATGTGACTCAGCAAAATGCAGTAAATCACATTCTGATGTAAAGCTGTCACTGGAAATATCTTGAACACCACAGCCTCTTGTCCTTGGCCATTAATGATTACTACGACTAGCCTCCTATTAAAATAGTTTCTTTTGATCTCACATTTCCAAATTAGGACTGTAATTTGGTCTATAAAAAATTTATTACTATTTTCCAGGGTTTCAAAGAGAATGGGTGTGATTAGATTCACACACGACTGGTGTTAAACATGTTAAGGCTTTCTTTTCCTTCTTTGGGACATTTTGTTGCCTGGTCAGGGTGCTGACTGTTGCATTAGTGATGGCCTGTGTGTGTAAAAGTCTATTAAAAACCGGTGCTATACTGCTACTGTGAATTGTGTTTCAGCAATTATTCAACAATCTAGTTAGATTTGTGCAATTTGCAGACTGGCCAGTCCTGCTGCTACATTTGAGCATGGTTTTATCTATAAAAATGCGTAGCGTGTTGTTGGCAAAAAGGGAGAACACAGTCATACTATCTGTCATAGTATTTTTTTTTTCTCCATAGCATTGGAAGGATAAACTCAGCAGTCCATGTTACTCGCAGAATCTTAACATCTTCATATCATCCCGTTCTGACAGGGAGGAAAGAGACACACTTTAAATACAGAAACAGACTTGGATATGCCATGACTCTTAACATCCAGTAAAATGAAGAAGAAATTATATGACAGGCTGATTAGCATTTACAACCGCATGAACACAGTGCACCTATCTGTGGGGCCATGTCTTTCAGACAGCTGCACGAGTACATATGAATGGGACTAATTGTACAATTTTTATCCATTATTGATGGAGCTGTTAATTTAAGTGCTCTCGTTTGATCTGAAAGAGCAAAGTTTTGCTCAGCTCAAAAGCTTTGATCACAAGCATATGCCTTTACCCTTCACTGTATCCTTCAGACAACTGCTCTTATTGTTCTTGCTAATTAATGATGTTTCATTCAGTATTTCATTTATATGACAAATGAAGTGTCTTTCTGTCTGGACTGATTGCCAAGTCTTTAACTTCTTTGTCTATTTCAATAAGCGATATTTAGGTATGTAATTAATTTCTTTTGCTGGAAACACAATTGATTCATTAAAAAGAGAGGATTCTCCTTATCATTTTCCCAGAAGGTTTGCACACGCAATTTCCTGTTTCATTTCAAGCATATAAACTGTTCAGTCGAGGCCAATCCCAATCAGGACACATTTAATGATAATGGTGGACTCTGGCTAAGCTATTCAAAGTTAGCTGACCTTACAAAATTGAAATGAAAGGAAATTAATTTTCATTGAAATTAACAATATGCTTAACAACCAATGGCAATTTAGCAAAGCTTGAAAGGTTTTCCATCACCTCATGTATGAATATTTTGACACAATAGACTTATTCACACTAAGGTGTATATTCCTTGATTACTGCAGGCAGTGAAGAAGCCTGCATTTGATTGTGGTGTGTTATAGTGCGCAAAGCCCGTTATTTTAGCTGTTTAAGTGAATAAACATATTTTGTCCTAAAATGATTCATTACTTGTTGTGTCACAGTATGATAGTTTGAGGTTTTGAGGTTGGAGGGTTTGAAATAAGGGGAAAGAGAGATTCTTGTCTCTTTTCTGAAGCCATTACTGGACAATAGATATTGATCCCTGCTGCACCATTGGAGTACTCTATAGTGATCCATTTATCTGTTAATCTGTCTGCGACCAGAGGTGGAGAGCCAAAACGGACGAGAGCCAATACACCAAAGTCTACACAACATTTTATAAACTAATTAATCAATGTTGGGCCTTAGCGCAGGCCAAGAATCCTGGACGAGAACTGCAGAAGAGCAACACTGCCACCTACTGTGGCTCTGCTCCAGTTCATCAAAAAGTAAGAGAGCTTTGGCACCCACAGTGGTATTAAGATGAGGACGCAGGCTTTGCCAAATACTGTCATATTGTGTTTTCTGGTTAAAAGAGACGACCACTGATTCAACTGTTGTGAAGCCTAGGGAGATGAGCATATAGCCACATTAAAGAATACAGGACTTGTCGGCAATGTTAATTATAATTTACAGATTTAATAGAGATGAAATGTTTGGCTCGGGCAACGTTCAAGGTTAGGGTGTGATTAATGCAGGATGCATGGATTAAATCCTGTGGTTGGTAATGCTGGAATCAATTGCCAGCAGTCTTCACAGCAATCTGTTAGTGGAATTACTGCAAGAGTTAGGCATATTCTTTTTCCCAAGAAAAAAAAAAACACAAAAAAACAATCTCACCATACGGATATGCAACATATTGGACTGAGCTCGTTAGTCCTTTTTCAGGTACAATAAATTTTTAAAAAATGCAATTGGAAGAGGTTTCCGTGTGTTGTTTTCTCTATGCAATTTATATAAAACTGTCATTATTTTATGGTGGTTTTCTAATATTATATATATTTATGTATATATTTTCCATTTGTTGGGCTCCCAGTGCTCTGCACCTAGAATAAAAATGCTGAACTTTAAAGGAAAGTATTATTTTTATTGAAGTGTTCTACTTAAGTTTTATTCCATCCTGCTCTTGATCGAATTAAAACTGAGTTCCACCATAATCAAACAAAAGCTCACTTTTAACAATGTGGTAACTACTCAGTATTCCCCTACATATTTCAGAGACTATACACCAGGAAATCCCAATGAAGGAATCATTCAAAGAGGTCCATTTCCAAAGGTAAATATGTCAGACATTAAAAGCTTCTTTTGAAGTGAAATGAAAGTGAATTTTAATGCAGCTCCATCCTCCACCTATTTCTACAGCTTATTGCAGGATAAATTGATTAAAGATCAGTGGGAACTTTATGTGCACTCAGTGTGCCTCTCGAGGCTTGAGGGAACTTTAGCAAATGTCACACATCTTTATCAACAATAATGATACGATTACTTCCAAATCCTCAAAGCATTTGTTGATGTTTACAGCGGTGTGTCATCATAATACTAACAAACCAATAAAATATGTGTAGCTTATCCTCAGTCCTGGCAAAGGTTCACGTATCCCTATCATACCACCCAGGCCATTGGAAGGAGTTTATGTCCTACAGCATCCAGCAGTGATTAAATGGCAAGTCACTCTCAATTAAATAAGGTCACTTAAGTTTACATACTTATGTATGGACTAAAAGTATGTAATAAAGTATAAGTTCAGTTAGTAAAGTTACTTTGTGCTTGCTTATACTGTTCCCACAACTCCACCACACCCACCTGCACAGCCACCATCACGCTTCCTAAATGGTGAATAAGCTGTTTATTCCAGGTTTCATGATTGCTTTACGATTCTACCCTCTTCATGGCCACTCATGGTTCTGTATGCACAGAAAATTAATTATTCGTTTAGCACACCTTAGAATATGCACCTGTACATGGTGCATTGGTGATCTTTATTTGAAGACTACACTTGCATAAAATTGGTGACCTGGTAGCAACGTAGCATCACATGCTGATCCTGGGGCCTGTTGCATCTGCTGTTTTTCACACTACTAACTCTTAAATACGAATATGTCGCCATGTACAGTATGTGTATATACTGCAGATTTATTTATTTAGAAAAAGACTGACATTTAACAAGGTCACTGCTAACAGCAGAAAACTCACTTGCTCTGACTTCCCCTTATTACCTGACACTTTCTGAGTTTTAATAGTTCCAACCCTGATTCAATAAATCACTTGTCTAAAACTAGTATGTAGTTAAAGACTTCACACACATACTCTCCAGTGGGTTTATAAGGAATTGGTGCAACCCAATTCACGACTAGACTACAATAACTGCTGCACTTTTTTGCCATAAGAGCAACTCTAGAACCTCTTCTGGCACATTTTTCTTATAGTACAGTAATGTCTTTGTTTTATAGATATCATTGTTCCAATTCCCTGTAGGTGAGATAGAAACCACACAGAATGATTCCAGACAGATCCCCGTGGCCCAGTCCACCCAGTTCATTTCCTCTGGCTTGAGGCACTGGTGTGTAAGTGGTGTATAAATGTCCTGTCTAATAACTTTGCCCGGCATAGAGGTGAAGCTACTCAGACCAAAATACTCATTGTGTCTTGATGCTCTGCATTTTGTTTTCCAGTGGCTGTGGAGATGTGTGTACAGGAAATGGCTTGGTATTTACTGTGTCAACAAGGTTTAATTGGTTAATAGACATCCCACTTTGCTAGCTTTGCATAAGAGTGATTAATGAGTTTTTGTCATTATTTTCAAAACCAACAGAGTGTTATCATAAAAAGGGAAGTAAGACGTTAACCACTTCTTGGTAGAGCGTTGGTGTGCCAGCTTAAATGAACAAAAGGTCACAAGTTACACAGTTGAATATTTAAAGAAAATGAGTGCTTGCTTACCTACTGCAGGAGTAGCTTGTGGACATTTTAAGGGGCTATAGGTGAGCTCTTAAGCTACATCTTTGTTTTTAACTTCTCCACCCACACGTAAGGTAATAAATTATCGCAGTTTGCACCAGTCTTACGTTGCATTGGTTAATTGTGGAGCAGCTCCTCAACAGAGGATGCAAAGCTGTTTTAACCTCCATGTCTACTTTCCCCCGGGCGTCTGGACTTTCAAAAAGTATGTGGAACCTCATTTCCGTGACCCACTTCAAAGAATGGAAATAGAAGGTCTCATATGTTGTTCAGATTGAAAAGCCCTGAGTGACTGTAGCTGAAATAGATAAAGTTGACCTTCCCTCTTGCCCAATTTTGGCTGAAATAGACTTGAGTTGGATGGCTGACTGGCTGGGTGGGTGGATGGGTTGGTGGATGGCTGGATGGATGGATGGATGGGGCTGACTTGTTTGGACTCTCACCATCTGAAAGAGTCCATACATTTTCAGGACTATAGACCACAGAACACACATTTCAGTACATTGCCTTTGTTTCTGATTACTCTTTACTCTGATTAGCACTACTCTGTCTAGGATGAACTGTAAGTACTATACATAGCTCAGGAAGTATCGAGGACTAATAATAGTATCAAATTAATAATCTTAAATAGGGTTGCCAATGGAAGAAATGTGTACACTAGAATATTATAAAGTGCTTTTTTTGTAAGCATCCACCAAATAGCATATGCTGCAGGCTGGGTATGCTGCAGCAAAATAAAACATTAAAAATTGTTGGTTGGAAGGGAAATTAAGCTTAAGATTTGGTAATGTACCAGAAACTGCCTAGTATGTGTGTGGGTTTGTATTCTCTCGTCTTTGTGTGGGGCGGGGTGTAATGAATTGGATGCCATTTTGAGAGTTGCTGTTTATGAGCGTTGGAGGCGACAAGGGAATGCGGGGAATTAAGGAAGGAGTATGAGCTACACTTAACACAATGTGACAGGCACAAAATGACAGGTTTTGGCCCAGGAATCAGGACGCCATGTTGCATGCGCACTCGCTCGCTCACACACATAATCCTCAAAACACACACACACACACACCATCCGGCATGGGAAAGTAGGTGAAGGCATGAGGGTACAATTTGATCTGTTCCACCAAACACAAATCAATGTCTGCGTGGCTCAATTTTCATCACACACACACACACACGAACATTTGTGCTTCTATCTTTGTGAGGACCCTTGTAGCAGTTTTTCCTATATATTACAGCAAAATGCATAACACCACCCTAATTCTAAACTAAACCTGATTTTGTTTTGAATCTTAAAACCAACCCTCATATATTACATAAAAGATCTGTGACCAAAGGTGGCGCGGGGTGGAGGACAAAACATCCTCACTCCCATACTTTAAAAGTCAAATCAGTCCTTTCTCAGACAGAGCAAAACAAAGGTGTTTCAACCAGAAAAGTGACTGGCTGTGACAGTGACAATAGTTGCTATTAGACAGATTAACCTAAAAGAGTTCTTACCAACCCCTACTATTAGGGCAAGGACAAAGCTTCTTCTGTCTCTTTAGTGGCATAGTGGCACTTTAGTAGCATCCTTTTGTTAGTCAGACTGGATATTTCTGCCATGACAAGTCTTTTTGTATCTTGTATTTTGTGGTGAACAAAGAAAAAGAAAACAAAAGATAAGAGAACATTTTTTCCCCACATCTGTATATTTTAAATCTCTCATATTTGATAGCTTTAAATCACACCATGCACACATGATACATTAAACATTAAGATGACTGTAATGGCCACAAACTTACAAAAGAAGCCAGTAACCCAATGTACAAACACATTTTAATTGTCTTTGTTTATGGGCACCTGTTGATACCAATGCTGAGCACACTATTTTTAATTTTATTCACAACATGGTTTATTTCCATTCTTCTGCTGCTGGGACCAAATGGTTGGACCTTATTGGCAGTCACAAAATACTGGGACTGCCTATAAGGTCATCCCACATCCATTGATTGGGGTTATTCCCTTAATTATTTTGTGTGTAACTGGATTAATGTAGTCTTAGCTAGCAGACTAACCATGCAGATTTGTTACTTTTGTAGTTAGTAAATGTAGCAGAATCTGTGTTTTCTCAGATTTGTTGAGTTTCCTGTTGAGTTTATTGTGATACTTTCTTGCCATGAGTTTAACTCTGCTCATCTGACCACCACTGTGTTCCCAGAGCTTTAGCATTTGACTGTTTCTCACTTTTTTAAGTAAAGAAAGCCCATGTTGCTGTAACTCTTCAAGCCTTTCAGGTTGGAGCCTCTTAAGTCAGACATATCCATGCCTATCATGTCTGTGAAGAAATACATAAATAGGTAACGCTTTATATTAAACACTGTTTATAAATACTGAATTAATAGCTAATTACACTTTAACAAAATGTTATATTATTAACAATTTCTTCTTCTTCTTCATCTTTTGGGTGCTCTTGTTAGGGGTTGCCACAGTGGATCATCTACCTCCATATCATCCTTCTCCTAGCGACCTCTTTTGTCACTCCAGCCCTCTGCATGTCCTCCTTCACTACATCCATGAATCTTCTCTGTGGTCTTCCTCATTTCCTCCTGCTTGGCAGCTCCATCTTCAGCATCTTTTGTCCAACATATCCACGATACCTCCTCTGCACGTGTCCAAACCATCTCAGCCTTGTCTCTCTAACTTTGTCACCAAATTGCTCAACCTGAGCTGTCCCTCTGATGTACTCATTTCTAATCCTGTCTCTCCTGGTCACTCCCAGCGAAAATCTTAGCATCTTCAACTCTGCCACCTCCAGCTCTTTTTGTCAATGCCACCTTCTCCAAACCATCCATCAATAACTTTAACTAACAATGAAGAAGTTTCTTATTTAGACTTTTTTATGTCATTAATTTGTGTAGTAAAAAATATGTCATGTGTATAGTATGATAGCTGATAAGAGCTGCTAACAGCTACATTCTGATGACACACATATAACATTTTATATACTGTACTATATTATGAATTTATTAATGATTACCAGTTGTTGTGGTTTTGTGATAGAGGTTTCATTACTGATCAATAAATCCCATTCTCATTCCCAGGGTTTCAGTTTCTGCTGTTCAGTCAAAGCTGCTGGAGTCTCAGAGGTACACACAAGATGTCTTTTAAATTTGGTCCTGTGACACACAAGTAGGGACAACAGTGAAACTGGCCTCACTCCTAACTTCTTGTATTTTAACCCAAACCATGATTGCTTCCTTTAAGGTGACCAAAAATGTTTGCTGCCTAAAACAGAACCAAGCAGTGACTAAAAATGAAACTTTTAACTTTAGGTAAAAACTTTATTATAGTAACCAACCAGACAATGTTCTACAAAGCAATTATTAACCACTGTTTAACAGTAAATATCTATTTTACTTAAGTTTAATTAATCATCAATTCACCATTTTTTAACAATGGTTATTATAAAGTGTTACCCTTTGTTGTTTGAACGAAAAAAACTGTGTAGTAACAAGGCTGTGTCACACTCAAGCATTTAACTCACTAGTAAAATATGCACCGTACACATAGGACAACCCAGTCAGCCACTATTAACCTACTAATTCCAGAAGAAGAATCGGGGGATAACAATTAAAAAGAAATTAAGGTACATGGCACCCATTTCTGGATATCTTCACAACAACCACCCATAACCACTTGTATTTCAAAGCCAAAACCTCCACTGAAACTTGTCTCTCATATGACCATACAAGAAAGCACTGGTTGGTACATAGCAACCGCTGTGGTTCTTAAAAAGAGAGGAGATATTCATTCATTCATATTCATTCAGCGATAAGCCTCCGCTCCTGTCTGAGTCAGTCAAAATAATGGCTAGAGCTGAGTCATTTCCCACAAGCTGAACATGTCTGCCGTGACACACTGAATGTAAAGCAATGCATCTGAAAAACAGAAGTAAAGGTAAGTAAATAACTCTTTACTGTGACTTTAAAATGGTGTAAAAAAGACATGAAGAGACGAATGATACTCAACAACATAAATATATAGATGTGCATAAGTGAAAAGGGTTTACAAAGAGGAAACAAGAGGAGGAAGAGAAATAAGGAGAGGAGAAGAAAAAGGTGAAATGCAGCAGGATGACAGTGACATATGAAAGCCAGAGCTGACAGAGTGCTCAGTAATGGCAGTTTATCAGCATCTGGTCAGCAGGGTCACTTCAGCTCTTGGGTTCCCTTTCTCATCTGTCTCCATCTCTCTCCCTCCTGTATCTTTTCACTCTGCTTCCCCTCCCTCCACGCTTCCTCCCTCTCTTCCTCAGTCTTAAACTGACAGTTCTGACAGAAAACCAAAATGTGCAGGCAGTATTTTTTCCTTTCATACACCCACATATACAACCCAGACTGTAAGTTTTTGCACAGTTTCACATTTTGTTGTTCAGGCTCTGTGCCTCGGTGCATTCAGTTCTAAATAAAATAACTACAACTACATTAAAGTGCCAAGTCTCAGCTTTAAACTGAGTGGGTTTGCATTCATATAGAAAGCAGTATGTGTGAGGAAAAGAGCCTGTTGAACAAATCCATTCAGAGCTCAAAAGTAACTGGACAGATGAAGTCAAAGTCATCCTGCTGCTTCTGTCAGCAGTATGATAATCAGTTAATACCAATGTACCAGTTCTACTGGCAGGAATACATACCCACTGATTTTGCTAATTCAGTCAAAAGAACTTTGTTCCTGAACTCTATCTGTTTCTTTTTCTTTATTTTTGCAAACTAATTTCTGTTTTTTCTGTTTCTGGGGCTCTGAGGTTTTTTCACTATGTGCGTTTGTTTGTTTTGCTTTGGTTTTTTTGCAAATGGAAATTGAAAAACTGTAAAAAAATATATATATATATATATTTTAAAATGATGTTTTAGACACATTCTGCAGTATTTTACGCAACATTTTGCAAACCGTGAGTTGGACTCTAACATTTAATTGGCAAATTACAAGAAATCCTGGCCAGACTACAAAATGAACCTGCCAGTGTTTAAATCTGCAGACTAAAACTGACTTATACTGTGTCCAGTTACTTTTGCACACTGGCAGCTGAGGCCTACGCGAGTTAAAAAGGTTTTTATTTAACACACAGTGTTTCAATATTGATGCAAGCCTACTCAAATTAAAGCTGTGACTTGGCACTTTAATGCAGTATCCATTATTTCATTTCAAAATGAATGCACAAAAGAAGGTGTTAGCGGATTGGTTTGGACTTAATACACAGTGTGCACACTGTGTCCACAAAGACATATCCACACACCAATTAAGACAAAGAAATACCACTAACAATCTAATAATAGTTGTCAATACCCTCAGCAATAGATTAAGCAAAGACTTTATTGCTTTGGCATTAACATATTTAAAATGCCAGCCTCCTTGTGTGAGTCCAGTGGATTTATGCTGACATCACCCGTCTGATTAAATGTGATGTTTCAGGATAAAATACAGCCTTGGTGAAAGGAAGAGGAGAAAGTCAGGGGAGGCCAGGCTCACACTGCATGTGTACGACATCTTAATTGCATCAATGATGATCCCTCCACATTTACGCTTTCCCTACTCATATTTATAGTTGTGTCCAATTTTCATTATGCTCTTCATTATGGAGCATAAATAACCTGCGTAAATGTGCCGGCATGCTACGACACACCCTATAACATTGCCAAGTGATATCCATCTTGTCCCCCAGTGATCCGACATTACCTGGCTGAATTATGTCTATTAGCTGCATGTAGCCCCTCCCACTCCATCAAGACAGCAGTCCGCAGATGACAGCATTAACTTTTAAGGCTTTATAGCATCTTCTTTACCCAACACATACCATTAATCCACTTAATGGCCACCATGACCCCTTTCATCGTGTTTCATAAAATAAAAATATGAATAAAGCCCATTACAGTCTCTATTGTGGAGAGTTTCAGTGATAAATCATAGCGGTTCTATTAGAAGGATTGCCTCTGTGGCAAGTCAGGTAGCCACACTAAATTATCAGTGCTGTTTGCTTTATTATTTTTGCATGTTATAACGCCGAAATCTGAGAAGTTTAACTTTCTATTTGATTCTCCTTCTGTCCTTCAGTTGTTAATGTGAGAACTAACATTTGCCCTTTTCTCAGAGTGAGTTTTACTTCTCTCACCTTCCAGATCCTATGCTTGCTTTAGATACCTATTTGTCCACATTTGATGGTGCAGAATGTGCTGTATCTGAATTACACTGAAATTCATTTATTGATTTTATGCTCTTCGTTTATATACAGCTCCGGAAAAAATTAAGAGACCACTCCAAAATTATCACTTTTTCTGATTTTGCTATTCATAGGTATATGTTTGAGTAAAATGAACATTTTTATTTTGTTCTATAAACTACTGACAACATAACTCCCAAATTCCAAATAAAAATATTTTCATTTAGAGCATTTATTTGCAGAAAATGAAAAAATTGTCAAAATACCAAAAAAGGTCCAGTGTTTTCAGACCTCAAATAATGCAAAAAAACAAGTTCATATTCATTTTTAAACAACACATTACTAATGTTTTAACTTAGGAAGTGTTCAGAAATCTATATTTGGTGGAATAACCCTGATTTGCAATCACAGCTTTCATGCGTCTTGGCATGCTCTCCACCAGTCTTTCATGTTGCTGTTGGGTGACTTTATGCCATTCCTGGTGCAAG
>VUQI01000901.1:2403-12808 GCA_015106735.1 Paratilapia polleni | reverse complement strand
GCCAAATCACAACAACAGTCACCTCAAGGCGCTTTATATTGTGGGGTAAAGACCCTACAATATCAGAGAGAAAACCCCAACAGTCAGACAACCCCCTATGAGCAAGCACTTAGCGGCAATAGGAAGGAAGAACTCTCTTTTAACAGGAAGAAACCTCCGGCAGAACCAGCCTCACGGACAGGCAGCCATCTGCAACGACCGGTTGGGGATGAGGGGAAACAGAAGAGAGCAGAGGGAGACAGGACAAAAAGGCACACTATGGGAGAGAGACAGGGTTTAATGCAATACACATGGAGAGTGAAACGAGATGAGTGAAAAAGAAACGCTCAGTGCTATGAGGGCTTTAAGATATGATGATATATTCAAGACTTTTATATGCGGAGAAGGACTTTAAATTCATTTCTGGATTTAACAGGGAGCCAATGAAGAGAAGCTAATATGGGAGAAATATGGTCTCTCTTTCTAGTCCCTGTCAGTACTCTCATTGCAGCATTCTGGATTAACTGAAGGCTTTTCAGGGAGCTTTTAGAACAACCTGATAATAATGAATTATAGTAGTCCAGCCTAGAAGTAATAAATGCATAAACTAGTATTTTTATCATCACTCTGAGACAGGATGTTTCTAATTTTAGAGATATTGTGTAAATGCAAGAAAGCAGTCCTACATATTTGCTTAATGTGCGCGTTGAAAGACATATCCTGGTCAAAAATGACTCCAAGATTCCTCACAGTGTTACTGGAGGCCAAGGTAATGTCATCCAAAGTATCTGGTTAGACAACATGTTTCTAAGATTTTTAGGGCCAAGTACAATAACCTCAGTTTTATCTGAATTTAGAAGTAGGAAATTAGAGGTCATACAGGCCTTTATATCTTTAAGACATGCCTGTAGTTTAGGTAATTGGTGTGTGTCATCTGGCGTCAAGGATAGATACAGCTGGGTATCATCTGCAGAGCAATGAAAATGTATGCTATGTTTTCTAATAATACTGCCTAAGGGAAGCATGTATAATGTAAATAGAATTGGACCCAGCAAAGAACCCTGTGGAACTCCAAAATGAACTTTAGTGTGTGAAGAACTCTCCCCATCTAAATGCACAAATTGGAGTCTATTAGATAGATATGATACAAACCACTGCAATTCCTTTAATACCCAAGGTATGTTCTAATCTCTGTAGTAAAATATTGTGGTCAACAGTATCGAATGCTGCACTGAGGTCTTCAAATAAACGATTCCTCTGCAAGATGATCAGTTAGCTTTTTTACAACTACTCTTTTAAGAATTTTAGAAATAAAAGGAAGGTTAGAGATCGGCCTATAATTAGCTAAGACAGCTGGGTCAAGTGAGGGCTTTTCAAGTAATGGTTTAATTACAACCACCTTAAAAGCCTGTGGTATGTAGTCCGTTAATAAAGACAGATTGATCATATTTAAGATTGTAGCATTAATTAATGGTAGGACTTCTTTGAGCAGTCTTGTAGGGATGGGGTCTAATAGACATGTTTATGGTATGGCGGAAATAATTATTGAAGTTAACTCAGAAAGATCAAAGAGAGAGAAAGAGTCTAAAAAATATATCAGCAGTTTCGAAAGTTGCTGTACATAATGATATGTCTGTGGGACGACTGTAAATAATTTTTTCTCTAATGGTTAAAATTTTATTTGTGAAGAAATTCATAAAGTCATTACTAGTTAAAGTTAAAGGAATGCTTGGCTCAGCAGAGCTCTGACTTGTTGTCAGCCTGGTTACAGTGCTGAAAGGTAGGTCTTCAAAATTAGTGAAACGACATTTCCTCTCCCGTTTACGAGTTATCTGCTTTAAGCCACACATTTGGGAATTATACCAGGGAGTCAAGCACTTCTTGTTTGAAGCTTTCTTTTTTAGAGGAGCCACAGTATCCAGAGTCGTACGTAGTGAGGATGTAACACTGTTAACAAAATAATCAACCTCTCTGGGAGTAACATTTAGGTAGCTGCTCTGCATTGTGTTGGCACATGGCATTGAAGAAGATCAAGAGGATAAAGAAGATAACAGTGGAGGGATTACATCCTTAAACTTAGTTACAGCACTTTCAGAAAGACATCTAGTATAATGAAATTTATTCCCCACTGCTGTGTAATCCATTATTGTAAATTTAAATGTTATTAAGAAAATCAGACAAGAGAGGGTGTTCAGGGAATACAGTTAAATGGTCAGTTTCTATGCCATATGTCAGGACAAAGGAATTCATGGGCACTTTAAGCGCTTTGGTCAATTAGACTGGAAAAGAGCTACTATATTAATAAAGTGTATCCTATTTGAAGCCAGGAAAGAAAGCCTGCAAAAATGCTGAGTAATGCTGTGTAAGTTAACAGACTTATCAATATCACAACTCTATCACTGAGACATGGGAGAATCTGATGGATTGAGAGTAAGTAAAGAATAAATACAAAACAGAATTCAAAGTTAGGCTTAGTCGACGTGCAAATTTGACATAAGGTCAGCAAGTAGGGTACAAATCGATGCTCTGTTTTAGGATCATATATTAATGCTTATAGAACAATAAAATTGTTGTAAAATTGTTGGCAGGAAATAGAAAAAAATTTCAAATTAAATATCATTTAATATCAATTAATAAAGTTGTGTCTAAGAATTTATATTTCTTACTGATCATCAGAGAAATGTGAAGATACTAGACGCTATTTGAAAAACTTTAGACCCTCCTACTATCTGTGCACAGAGGTCTGAAGGATCTTCCAGGAATGGTGATGCTATTTTTGAGAGATTTGATTGGTCAGTAGGTGGTGATTTCATACCTGTTGACCTCTAATCTGGAACATAACCTGCTCCAGCAGGTTAGGCTTGCAGCATAAGTTACAATGGAGATGTACCCCGGTAAGAAGTGATCCACCTTTGTAGTACAGAAAACCCAGGGTTAACCCTGAAGTTAAGACAAAATCCTGCTTTGTAGTACAGGCTCCAGGAGTGGGGCATCTAAAATTGACACACAGGTACATCTTAGGGCTCTTGTTCAATCCCAGCTACCCCTGTACAGGAGGATCTGGACTGGCTCCCTGTCTAAAGGACACTTTATATGGAGAACTGTCTAAAGGGTCTGAGTCTCTGTTCCCAAAGGGTATTACCCTAATAGGAATCAGCAGAGACTAGTTTAAACCAGTAGTGGGGAGACTTGCCTAGCTCTAACTGCCTACGTCTGAGTGCCCATCCTGCTTCCTCTTGTAATGCACCTAACCGAGTAGCCCCACAAGTCAAGTACAGTGATCAGCCACACCTGTTAATGATCTGTACACTTGGTGAGTTGCTAGGTTTTTACTTCAGTGGCCAAAAAACTAGGCCCCAAGGAGCTGTTATTTTAATTGGTAGAACAACCTATTAGAACCATTAAAAGATGTAATAACTACACACAAGCTTTAACCTTTACTGTTAAATGAAGAATCTAAAAGATAATGTCCACAATTTAGTCTTTCAAGAGGACATGAAACACTACATGTATTAAGGATAATTTACACCATGGAGCCCTACTCTAAAAACTGAAAAAAAAAAAAAAAAAAAAATCTCCACCTTACAGTCTCCTTCATGTACATTTGGGCTTTGCTTTTCCTCACTTCTAGTATGAAGTAATCCATTCACTGAGATAATGTGGTCAAACTAAAAAGAAAATCCACAGCAATTTACCAACAGAATTTATGAAGCAAAACAAGGAAATAAGGTTTCCAAAAAGTATAGCATCTCTTCCTCGGAGGCTCCTGTTTTTTGGTCCGTCACACACATCAATCAGTCAAATGTAAGTCTTGTTTGTTTGTTTTTAGTTCGCTTGGTTAGAAAACTGACTTGGTTAGATTTAGGAAAAGATCATGGTATGGGTTAAAATATCCCCTTTCACAACTTTAAGTTCTTTCAGGAGTGACATTCTAAAACAAGATTATAAATGGCATATTTTTATTAAAATCATGGGGGTTGGTATCTTGCCCAAGGATACATTGACGTGCAATAATTAGGCAACTGATCTACCACCTGAGCCACACCCACCCACAGTTGAATGCCTTTTACCTTTATTGTTTTCACAGCAAGAAATGGAAAGTCACTTTTTAGACTTTTAGGCCAAAACAAACAACAGGAATCTCAGAATTTCAGAAGCTTTATTTTGAAACTATATTTTGCATTACATTTTGATGTGAGATTGTTTGAGTTTGTTGCAGTGAAGACTGCAGCCTGTTTGTTTTCCCATGATTCTATGCAGGCCCTTCCTGCCAGACTCCACAACTTCTAGTAATCGCCACACCATTTTCTTTCCCTGGACAATTGTTCTACATAGAGTGGTGCAAATCCAACAGACAGTTCTCACAAACAGAAAGATTGTGGCATCTTCACCTTATCTTCATCTCTCTTTTTTAGAAGAAGTTGTCATGGATTCAATATGGCACAGGTAACAGTCCCTGCTTTAAAGGTACTAACTGAATTCAGATTTTGAAAATGCAGTATTTGGCCTGATATTGGGGTGGTGCAGTGGTTAGCAGTTTATCACTTGCCTTACTGCAAGAAGGTTCTGGATTCAAACTACCTGGTCAGCTAAAGCCTTCATGTGAAGTTTTCCCACTGTACATTGACATGATGGTTAGGTTAACTGGTGATTCTAAATTGGCTTTAGGTGTGGAGAGTAAATTGTTGTTAGTCCTATAATGGACTGGCAACATATTCAGGATGCGCCCTGCCTCTTAACCTATGACAGTTGGGATAGGATCTAGTCTAGTGTGTTAGCTATTTTACCTGTAGTTAAAGGGTTGTGTTAAACTCAATATTTCATCAGTTGGCTGTATTAAAATACAGTAAAAACGAGTGTTGAGAGTAGGAGAGACGCAAACAGATGCAAGCAGCTAAGAGAAAGCTAGCTGAGTTAAGCTGCACTGAAGCACCTAAAGCGAAGTGAACACAGAGTAATATACACCTAGTACTTCTCTGTTTGTTATAAATCAGTGCTTAAAGTTTCCACAATTCGTGGATGTACCTCAGCATTACATTTTCCTGTGGGGACATTGTCATCAAAAATAGTTCACTGAGTTTTCAGTTCTGCAGGTGACGGGAGAACATGGATCTGTTAGTTTGGCTTTTTAGGCTATATTTAGAGTATTTTCATTGCTTTACTTGCTGTCACACAGCCCATTTCATATGTTACCAGAGAAGCTCTGTTTTTCCTCATTAAAGCCACCAGACTGCACTGCCAAAAAATTTTTTTTTTTAAATTCTACCTTGAGAGACCACAGAGTTTGCGACTCTGATGTTTAACACCTTAGTTTGATTCTGAGTTATTGTGTTAAAATACCAAAGTCACACAAAGAAACTATTTGATCAAGGCAGTGATAAATGAATGGATATGTTTTATGCGTGGTAAAATTACTGCTTTTTATCTGCATAGGCTGGATGCTTTGACAAGACCATGAGCACAGCCTCAGTTCTTCCTCACCAAGAGCTGCTTAAGCCCCAAAAACACTTTAAACATAATCCACAGTTAAACTGATAGTGATTTTTATGTTGGTTAAAATACATTTTAGCCAAGCCTTCAACAGCAGTACGTTTAGCAAGAAGTGAGAGGCAAGGGGGCAAGAATATGGGTGAATTTTAGCTCAGTACCAATCAGTTACCTATTTTCTAGGAAACAAAAAAGGGGAAAGTTCTAACTGGCTTGTAAAGCTGGGAGGCAGTCTTGTTGCCAGAGGCTTTGCAGAATGCTGATAGTAATAGATTTTCAAAGATCATAATTTATACATCTAAGTTTATAAAATTCTCATGACCCTATAAAAATAGATTTTTATGATATGAGACCTTTAATATAAAGTTACTAAGCTACGTTAATGGTAAGTTAACATTTCTTATTAGCCTAGTGCTTAAAGAATAAAAAAGGAATAAACAATAAAGGAAATTGTAAATATTCTTCTAAGCCTTTTCACCTGTTCAGCTGATGCCTACTTGAGGAAGTGGGATATAAACTCCCAAGAATTTCATTCCCCTCACACCTGCTATGTTTGCACAGATGTGGCAAGTGGAATTACTTACACTTATGCACCTATTCTGCTTGTGCCATATAATTAGCCATTAGTCATAGCACATGGATAGTGCTACATTGATCAAGGTCAACATTACACAATATTATCATTAAGTTCTTTACTCTTCAAGAGCTGTCTCCAGTTTAAATGTTAACCCAGTGTTTACAATTGTTTCACACCTCTTTTTATCATTTCTTTTCCCTGCAGCTGAGCATGTTTTCTATGTAGGATTTAATGCTGCTCTTGATAAGGGTCACTTTCCAGGTGCTTCAGGCACTGTCCGCTGTCCAATTCACCTGTCCTTCGGCATCCACCCCTCGGATTTCATCATCTTCTCCTGTTGGACTCAGGCCAGACAGACTGAACCCTACATTAAGTCGTTACAGCATCTTGTGGTACCAATTGGTATTACATTAAAGTTAAATGGCAGTACAATGCAAAGATTCCTATAATTCCTGCAGAGTACAAGTTTGTTATGAGTCAGAACATATTAGCTTGGCTCTTTTTGATATTTTCGCTACAATTTAGAAACAGATAATTCATTAGTGTATAAACACAAATTTATTGCAGTTTATTAACATTATTTCTTTTTAATTGAATTCATTTTCTTTTTTGTTAAATTAATTTTTATATACTAGCATGGTGAGAACAAAAAACAAGTCGTCTTATTGTATATCTTAGTAGGAAGACTTTGATGTTAGGCCTGAACTTCTGCGTTAGGGTCAGTCAAGTTGTGGGTTAAATGTGTGTGTGTGTGTGTGTGTGTGTGTGCGCGCGCGCGTGCGTGCATGTATGTGTTTCTTTAGACCATTGTGAGAACAGGACAAAAATTATTATGAAAAAGATGTCAGTACCCCATGTTAATTAATGGAAAAAACATACGTGCATGCAATAAATTAAGTATTCATTCATGTGTATGTTAAAATGACATGATCATAAATCCAATATAAATGTCCCATTCTAAATGATACAGTTTGACTGTCAACTGATGTTTGGCTCTGCAATAAGGGATTGTCGGCAAGAGATTAAAAGATATTTTCCTCTTCAGGCAGAGTAAATTGGTTTTGGATTAAGGTTGATTGATTGCTGCAGAGGTATAGAGTAGTCTATTTGAAATGCTCAGTTCTGAACACACAAGTAATTTCAGCCCAAACTACTCAAGGAAATCATGCTGGATGGAATCGATAGATATTATGTAGCAGTTACCAGCACTGCTTTGCTCAAGGTTGTCATTATAAGCTTGTAGAAATATCATTCAAAATCTCTTCTATTGTACTGAATGAGTTATGAATGGGATACAGAGGCAGTTTGTGTTAATATATGGTGTTTTTTGGGTCATACTCAGCATTTCTCTTCCTCCAAACACGGCGGGTCGAGTTGATGCCAAAGAGCTAGATTTGGTTTCATCTGACCACAGCACTTTCTCCCAGGCCTTCTCTGAATCATTTAGATGTTCACTGCCAAACTTAAGACGGGCCTGTACAAGTGCCTTCTTGAGCAAGGGGACCTTGCGGGCGCTGAAAGATTTCAATCCATTACAGCGTAGTGTGTTACCAATGGTGATCATAGTGACTGTGGTCCCAGCTGTCTTCAGATCATTAACAAGCTCCTCCCGTGTAGTTTTGGGTTGATCCCCCACCTTTCTCATGATCATCCTCACCCGATGAGGCAAGATCTTGCATGGAGCTCCAGACTGATTGATTGATTGTAATCTGTGTGCCACATGGGCACACAGCCAATCTGTGGGAGCCAGAATTCTGGCTGGGTTGTAGGGGATCAAATACTTACTTGACTCAGTGACTTGCAAATCAATTTATAACTTTTATGTAATGTGTTTTTTCTGGATTTTTGGTTGATATTCTGTCTCTCTCCATAAAAATGAAACTACCATAAAAATTAGAAACTGTTCATTTCTTTGTAAGTGAGCAAACTTACAAATTCAGCAGGGGATCAAATAATTATTTCCCCACTGTATATATATATACTGAGCCAACTGAGTGTTGAATATGATAGTCCAGCCTAGGATCTCTTTCCAGTTGGACAACTCACACAGAAGGCATCCAGGATGCATCTTGGTCAGATGCCCGAACCACCTCAGCTGGCTCCTTTTGATGTGGAGGAGCAGCGACTCTACTCTAAGCCCCTCCTGAATGACCAAGCTGCTCACCCTAACTCTAAGGCTGAGCCCAGGCAACCTTTAGAGGAAGCTCATTTTCACTGCTTGTATTTGCAGTCTTAATTCAATTCAATTCAATTCAATTTTATTTATATAGCGCCAAATCACAACAACAGTCGCCTCAAGGCGTAATCTCTTGGTCATTACACCACAGCTTATAGGTGAGGGTACGAATGTAGATCGACTAGTTTTTGAGCTCTCTCACCCCAGACCAAATAGCCCATGAAAATGGGCCAAATACACCATAATAAGGAAGCCCCTGCAGGACACCCCAAGAGAAGCAGCCAAATGCCTTCATTAAATCCACAAAAAACCTGTAGACTGGTTGGACAAACTCCCCCACCCCAAGTATCCTCAAGAGGGTAAAGAGCTGGTCGAGTGACCAGTCCAAACCAGGATGAAAAATGCATTATTTCTCTTGAATCTATGGTTCACTGAGGAATGTGAGTCCTGAATTTGGAACACTCAGTCCCCAATCCCCCTTTTGAAAACAGGGACTATTGTTCCATGCCCTCCTACTATACCTGAGTTTTTGTTTCAGTAACTGCCAAAACCACATTCCACTTCGCCCTCTTGGTAGGACTTCTTATTCAGTTTGACGGCTTCCTCTACCTCTGGCATCCATCATCTGGTTTGGGGTTGCCCATAGGACATGCACCAACAACCTTGTGGCCAGAGCTCTACACAGCTGCATATTCAGATGAAGTGTCCCCAGCCTATCTTGGGATGGTGTTGAAGTTCTGCTGGAGGTTGTAGTTGAACATCTTCCAGACTGGGGCTTCTGCCAGATGCTCCCAGTAGCTCAATTAATTAACTACTAACTTTAGCGACTTATTTTCATAGTGTAACCTACACGTGCCTTATCAGAAGCACACTTCCTGCTGAATTACCTGCAAGTTATATCAACAGTATTCACTCTTTGTGTCTTTAGGGATTCGCTAGCTTAGCATAGATATTAGCTTAGCTCTTAGCCGAATCACGAGCAACATGGCTTTTGGTTCTCTGTCCGTGTCACCTGCACTTTCCTGCTCTGTGTGTCAAATGTTTAGTTATTCCTCCTTATTATTCCTCCTAGTTATGCCTCTTTTAGTAGTAATAATTGTACTTGTAATAAATGTAGCCAGTTTGTAGCTTTGGAGGCCAGCCTCAATGTATTGGAGACCAGACTCCACACCATTGAAAATCCTGTAGTAATCCAGGCCCGTGTAGTCAGTGCGGGTGAAGGTAGCGTAGCCTCAGATAGCTGAAATTGGTCACAGTGTAAAGACACCCTGCGCTTCTGATTTTCAGCCAAAATTTGGGAGTTATTTTATAATTGTTCTGTATGAGCGAGGTGTTTGGAGGAGGCTGCGCTACGATGAGACTGGATAAAAGAAGACAATGCTGGCTTCATTTTGATGTATATATTATGCATGTAGATAAAAAGGCTCGGGCATTAAACAAACAGAAAGCTTTTTTTTTCAGATTATTCAGTCTCCAGCCAAATAAAATTTTGAAGCATAGACAAGTTATGCTTTAAAATTTTTAGGCGGAAGAATAAGAATAACTAGAACATTTCTGAAGAAATTTTGAGTGTGCCAATGTTACTGCCGGTTCAGTTGTTAGAAGCCAATAGGATCTAACAGGCTGTATGAAGAGCAGTCAGAAGGTAAGAATTGCTTTGTGGAGATTACAAGAAGCACTGGGTGCATAATGTAGGTAGCTTGAAAAAAGTCAGATAAAGAGATGGCTAAAAAAAAGTGGTAAATGGTCTTTTAAATCAAGGGAATTTGATTTTAAAAGGGCAAAACTTTGACAGGCATCCTGTTCACACAGTAGTAGTCATAATTCAAGCTACTGAGGCAGCCACATGATAGTGAAATATATACATTCACAAAGCTGTCATCATTTGCAATCATTTGCAATTAATATCTGGCATCATTTACACCTGATAAACAGCTTTAATTGTTGAAGAGCTTTTATTTTGAAACCCTAGCACACTTCTTGTAACACCTGAAAGTCATTAAAACTTTGAATAACAGTCATATAATGAGGTATGGCCTGGAAGGCTATGAGGGTGTTGTTCATATGATGAATAACATCTGTGCTGAATTGCTTTAAAGCTGTTGTTTGAATGGTCCTGATAAACATAGGACACACTGACCCCCATGCACACCCACAGGATCAGCCATGATGAGTTTTAGACTGAG
>VUQI01000900.1:13281-26782 GCA_015106735.1 Paratilapia polleni | reverse complement strand
TGCTCAGTGCATCATGAGAAGCCCCCAGCAACTGAGCCTATAGCAGCATAACTAAGGGATGGTTCAGGGTCGCCAGGTTTAAGTATAAGCTTTATTGAAAAGGAAAGTTTCAAGCCTAATCTTAAAAGTAGAGAGGTTGTCTGTCTCCTGAATCCAAACTGGGAGCTGGTTCCACAGGAGAGGAGGCCGATAGCTGATAGATCTGCCTCCCGTTCTACTTCTGGAAAATGAAATGCACTCTGTGTATTACAATGATAATGACTGGATAAAAAGGGAGTCTGAAAACACGAATTTGGGCTCTGGGAAGTTCTAATCACCAGTTTTACTGATGTCTGACATTTGATAGAAAAACAGTTAAAATGTTCTTTTTCATTTTTAGCAATAAAAAAAAAAACAGACACAAATTCACATAATTGCTTTGTAAATGTTGTTATTAGCAGAACATTATGTAGGATGTTCCATTCAGTCTGATACTTATAGGAACATCATGAAAACTGCCTCTCAGCTTTAGACTGCAGTTTCTTTCCAGATGTTTGCAGCAGTTTTAACAGTTGCCTTCTGCCCTCAAACAAAAGGATGCTAGCTGCCATGGCTGAATTCAAGCTGTCCACATCAGGAACAACAGGAATAAAGAGCCTGTGTCCATCAGTTTTCGCCGCTAACTGGACTGCTTCTAGACTCAGACCATGTGTCTCACCGCCTATCACAAGAGCGGTGGGGCTTTGAGCCCAGCTGTCATGATAAAGCTTGGCATCCACTCTGGGGAGTGAGAGCCCCTCATCTTCAGAATCAGAGTCAGAATCGTATTCCTCGTAGTCCATGTTTTTGTGATTGGGTCTTGTGCTGACCCAGCCATAATCTCCAGCTTTTGAGGGCATGTGAGACACATTAACTTCTGCTTCTCTACTTCTGTCAGCGCTGCCACTGCTGTCAGCCACGTGGACAGTCACAGGTTTAGGGAGATGATTTTCAATATCATCCCAGTCCAAGCTGGGATAGATGGGAAGACGGAAATGGGCGCCCATTGCTGCACGCAGAACTTTAGGCTCCCAAGCATCTACACAACCTTGGAGAAAAAAAAATTAACTAAAATTAAAAGGAAAGTTACACCATTAACACTGGAGTTCACTTTAATCACACCTCTAATCATTACTATAAACGTACCCTTGGTGAGGAGGACATTATGACAGCCAGCAGCAGCAGCACATCGCAGCATAGTCCCAAGATTCCCAGGATCCCGGATGTTGTCACATATCAAAGACAGTGGCACTGAGTGACCCTTACTTCCAAAGTTTAACCGTGATGGGTCCGGATGAGAAAATATGGCTGCAGAAGAAGAGGTCAGAAGTCTGAAATAATTCAGTTATCAGTGTTTCATAATGAACCAAAGAAACTGTTTGACCTTACCGATCACCCCTTGTGGGGCCACAACGTCAGACCAGATCTTGATGTCCTCAAACTTGACTTTGACTAGCGTGGCTCTTCTCAGCTTATCTAAGGGCAGCTCTCTGAGCCTATCCACTGTGCTGAAGAACACCATTTGTGGTTTAGCACCGGCATCCAGGGCATCACAGATCAAACGCCTGCCCTCAAGAAGGATTTTACCCTGGTGCTCCCGAAACGTCCTGGAACGAGCCACACTCACCAATCTCCTGCAGCACAGACGTGTAGAGAGGGAGAGGAGGAGGGGGCAGTGTGAAAGTTATGTTAACATTATAAAATGGGGTGGTAGTGGCTCAGGAGGTAGAGTAGGTTGTCTGATAACCGGAGGGTTGGTGGTTCGAATCCCGCTCCATGCCAGTCATTGTGCTGTTGGGCAAGACACTTTATCCACCTTGCCTCCAGTGCCACCAACACTGGTGAATGAATGAATGTTTGGTGGTGGTCTGAGAGGCCGTAGGCACGGAGCCATGCAGGGTAGCTGTGGCTACAGATGTAGCTTACCACCACCAGTGTGTGATTGTGGAGTGAATGAATAATGGATTCAATGTAAAGTGCTGTTAAAAAAAATCTAATCCGTTATTATTATTAAAAATATGCTCATTCTTTAGGAAAGCTTTTATCCTGGTACAAGAGGAAAATGCAGTAACTCTGTCAAATAGGAACAATGACTTGAAACTTGTTATTTAACAGCATATCAGTTAATACTTTACAAGAATTTACAGAGGTGTGTCTAAAGGGGAGGAGCATGAGAAAACAAACCCTTCCCCCAAATAATAAATGCCCTACTCTAGCCAGCCCCACCATTAGATCAGGACCACACATTTTACTGTGATGCAACAATATTAAGTAAATTAACTCAAGTATTGTACTAACAAACTTGACTTTTTATGCATCTTTCTATTTCTACTCCACTATATTCTGAAGGCAAATGTTGTAGTGTGTATAAAATATAAATCCAATTAATTATGCTACATTATTATAGATTCAACTACCCAGAAGTCCTAGCTACAACATTAAAATGATCAGTTATGATCCAAATATATGTCAAGGATTGTGAAATGAGGCATTCTGCATATTGAATACTTTTACTCTAGGTATGTTAAGTATATTTAAATGTTAACACTTTGTACTATTTGTTTTGTAAAAATTTGACTACTTGTTTTTGCTTTTAACAGTATCTTACACTGTGGTATTTCTACTTTTTAGAGTGTATTATTGACTGATTTTGTCCTAAAGCAGGTGTACTAGTATCTGCATTTATGAGAGAGAGAATCAGCTATACCAATCTGAATCAGCATCGTCCCCAAAAGCCCAGTACTGGTTGGGCTCTACTTACAAGTATTTCTTCCACCACAATGCAAAATGGCTTTCAGACTCTAGGGTATCAGATAAGACTCCAAAAAAGCATGCCCGATGTTTTGTATGCCAGGGCTTAACCTGACTTGTTTGTGGTCCTCCCCTTGAATCGCCCCTGCTGCTGCCCTCATTTGGTCACACTTACGCCAGTCTTTTATCTCCAGGAGAAGCCCTCTCAAAGCGCAGCCCGTCCACCTGATTCTTTGTAACAGTGATAGCATGGGTTGTGGCCGACTGCGCATTACTCCTCGTCTTCACAGAATCTCTTTCTTCGTGATGCTCTGTTGCCGCAGATTTGACTCTTCCCCTGTTCTCCCGCTGGGTGTATGACTCTTCTGACTGAGTCTGCGGCGGCTTTATGATTTTACCCGTCTCGTTTTCAGGAGACAACACTCTCACGGGTTTCCTCCTCAGTCCGCGTACATACCGTTTGGATTCCACAATGAGACTGCTCCTGTTTGTTAGAAAAGCATTTCGCTCTGTCAGGGAAACAAGACACATCGCGCTTCTCATGTACGCTGCCATTTTGCCTGGTTTCTTCTTCTCTGGTCTGTCAGGATATTTTAACACAAGCTGTACTGCCTATCGCCGCTAACTGTTTAATAGTTGATACTGCATTTACAAATATGAAATTAACCCAGCTCATTTGGTGGTGTTATTAATTATTACTTCACATTATTATTGCTTGTTATGTGCCGATATTTCGCCTGGAATATTTAATTATTTGCTAACCGCACACCATAATAACTTTTTTTTATTTCTTGACGCTTCAAAATTGCCTCTTAACTATAATCTCGCGAGAAGATAATGCGAATCGACACAATGGGCAATACCATTAACCTGACTATTTAGGGGTGAAAACGTGAGTTTTATAAAATTTTCCACTAACGTAAAGTTGCCGTGATTAACTTTAATACTAGAACAACACTAATAATAATGACACCTGGTGTTATATATTATCCAGCAATTTTATCGTTTTGTTGTAGTTGTAAATACAACAATACAACAATGTGTTCATTGGTAATTACCGGTATCATTAATCGAGCAATGAAAAATCGATTTTTAAGGAGTCTGTGATCCCGTACATCTGTCGATAAACATGGCTTTGAGACGAGCGCTGCATTTTGTTTTCAAAGTTGGTGACAGGGCCAAAACAGCCACCTTTTACCGAGATGTTCTGGGCATGAAGGTACGCTGGCTTTGCATTTAAAGGCATAGTTGGACTGGGTCCATTGATTAGCCTTATTTTGCTGAATTTGCTGCAGTGTTGCACAGCCTGAGCAAATTCCCTTAGTTGTCATTGTATAAGTGGAAGTGGAGCGCTCCCACACAGAGCAGTAATTTTCTCATCACTTCTTATTCATTTCAGGTTTTACGACATGAAGAGTTTGAGGAAGGCTGCAAAGCAACTTGTAATGGGTAAATAAGACACAGCTCAAGCTAGAGTTGAACCTTGAACTCAGTATAACGCAAATATATACAGCTGTTGATATACTAGCGGTAACCCTGCCTTCACCCCGTACCCATACAGCCCCTATGATGGGAAATGGAGTAAGACAATGGTTGGCTTTGGTCCAGAGGATGACCATTTTGTTGCTGAACTGACATACAACTATGGTGTGGGAGAGTATCAACTTGGCAATGACTTCTTGGTGGGTGAGAGTTTGTTTTGACACTGCATGGAGGACTGACAGGTCTTGTTATTCAGGGTACAGAAGCAGCAATGGGATATTTGTATGTGTGTTTTCATGTTAGGGACTCACTCTGCAGTCGAGCCAAGCTGTAAGCAATGCTAAACGTCTTGGGTGGCCTCTCACTGAGGTGGGTGAGTCTCTGTATCTGACCCAGGCCCCTGGAGGCTATCCCTTCTACCTGGTGGATAAAGAGCAACCTCTGAATGGTGAGTCTCACAGAAGTGAAATTTGACTTTGTTTCTGTATGAAAAAAGACAGATTATCATTAACCCAGCACCTCTTGTAAACAGGTTAAAAGTTTAAGGAGGCCCAGGTGTCTAAAGCATTAAGGAGATCAGAGAGGAGCAACACAAGTTATCACTATGCAATAGCACCCAAATCTGAAGGCTATTTTCATTTCAGGGTCCATGCAAAGTCACTTTCCAACAGTCATAAAACAAGGCTCGGTCATAATAGCACATTGCCCTGTCCATCATATCATTAAAAAAGACTGTTAGCTTACAGCAGTGAGTTTTGTGGACAGGAACTACAGTCACATGAAAAAGGAAGTTTTCATGGGATTCTATGCAGTCCTGTGAAAAACTACTACAGTACAACAGATGATTCAATAGCTTATAGAACCACCTTTAGCAGCAATAACTTGAAATAATTATTTTTTGTATGACTTTGTGAGTCCCTCACATTGTTGTGGAGGAATTTTGGGATTCTTTTGTTTTTCAGCCATTCTGTTGTAGATTTGTTGGTTTGCTTGGGATCGTTATCCTGTTGCACGACCCAGTTTCAGCCAAGCTTTAGCTGTCAGACAGATGGCCTCACGTTTGACTCTAGAATACTTTGGTATACAGAGGAGTTCATGGTTGGCTCAGTGACCGCAAGGTGCCCAGGTCCTGTGGCTGCAAAACAAACTCAAATCACCACCACCGTGCTGACAGTTGGTATGAGGTGTTTCTGCTGATATGCTGTGTTTGGTTTTTACCAAATGTGGTGCTGTGTATTTTGGCCAAACATCTCCACTTTGGTCCCATCTGTCCAAAGGACATTGTTCCAGAAGTCTTGTGGTTTGTTCAGATGCAACTTTGCAAACCTAAGCCATGCTGCCATATTCTTTTTAGAGAGAAGAAGCTTTTTCCTGGCAACTCTTCCAAACGAGCCATACTTGTTCATTTTTTTTTTTCTAATTGTACTGTCAAGAACTTTAACATTCAACATGCTAACTGAGGCCTGTAGAGTCTGAGATGTAGCTTTTGGGTTTTTTGCAATTTCTCCGAGCATTGCACGATCTGACCTTGGGGTGAATTTGCTGGGACATCCACTCCTGGGAAGATTGTGACATTGTGTTAATGTACTGTAGTGTGGTCTGCATGTAGTTACAGCTTTCAGTATTTTAAACTGTTTTGTTACTAGTCACTAGCCAGTAACTTTATGTAATTTGTTCCCAGACCCTGTGCAGAAGGTTTGTCTCGGGGTGTCAGACCTTCAGAGATCGACCCACTACTGGTCTACACTCTTGGGAATGAAAGTGATGGACAGAAATGAGGAAAAGAAGACAGTGCTGATGGGATTTGCAGACACTCAAGTGAGTCAAAGAAATGAAACATTCAGCCTTAAGATAAATTTCAAAAAGTTACGTTGTTGAGGTTTGAATTGTATGCTTCATGGTTTATGTTGATGACTGAATAATGTGTGTCAGTGTTCATTGTATATATGATTTTTGTCTTTGCAAAGTGTAAACTGGAGCTTCGTGACATCGGAGGGATGGTTGACCATGGAACAGCATTTGGGAGAATAGCATTTTCATGCCCACGGGAGCAAGTAAAATATTATTTTATGGATAAATCTTTTTAAATAGCTAATGTCGACTTGCAGACATATTATTTTCAGCATAAATAAAATAAGATATTGTTATGTTCCTCAGCTGCCAGACATTGAAGCCTTGATGAAAAAGGAAAATCAGAAAATTCTCAACCCATTAGTCAGCCTGGACACTCCTGGGAAAGCTACAGTCGAAGTGGTTATTTTGGCTGACCCAGTAAGCGTGTTACCAAAATAATGCTGTAATCATGTCAAATTAGTCGAGTTAAAAATATTAACTGTAAAATGTTTGTTTTAGGACGGCCATGAGATTTGTTTTGTGGGAGATGAGGCGTTTAGGCAGCTGTCCATGGTGGATCCCAAAGGAAATGAACTGCTTGATAAGGTTGGTATTGCTCCAACATTGAGCCCTCCAACACTTAACATTTATCTAACATGTGTCAGATGTTCACTGTGGTCATGCTTTTCATGCTTTTAACTTGTTTCAGGCTATGGCTGAAGATAAAAGTGACGAATGGTTTGCCAAACACAACAAACAGAAGGCTGCTGCATGAGAGGAAGGAGCTGACCTGTCGATCTTTCACCGGTTAATGAGGATGAAATGCTGTACGATGCACCTGTAGCATAGCTCTTCTAACTCGGTTATTCTTAGGCTGGCAGTGTGAGATTTAATTTTATGTAAAATTGTGCCCTGAGGTGCTGGGATGGACCATTTGTTCACTGTGATGGATATTTTTCCAATAAATATTATTCCTAAAAGCAAAGCAGAGTGATGGGCCAAAAAATCAAGTTAATGCCATCTTATTGTCATACATTAAGAAAAGTATCATCAGAACTTTAAAGCTTAATTTTGCTGTTGAACATTTGTTGAGTCCGCACCAACCTTCCTCTGTGCACATTCTCACCCAATAGCTGTTCTAATGATACCTGTTTGCAAGGTTTCTGAATCAATTACTTTGTGGTAATTTGATAAAAATTATCACATATTAATGAGTGGGCCCATCAGGTACAGTCTCCGTGGGCCTAAGGAGTCTGAGGGCCTTTGATCTTATCTCAGAAATATAACATATATCCCATAAGGAGACACAAAACAACAAAAATAAGACACAAAAGAGACATACAATGACTGCAAAGACACATAATGGATGCAAAGAGATGCAAAAATGAACAAATCACACCTGCATGGTTTGTGGTCATTGTGTGTGTCTCTCTCTTGATCTTGGTGTTTTGGTAGAATGAGTGAGGGGGCTTGTACACATGGATCTGTTGTTTTATATTCTGGCCATGGATAAAAAAAACCCATTTTATGTAGAAAATGTGCCCTACAAGCCCAATAAAAGCTAAAATAACAGATTTTGCTGGTATATTTGCATAGAATCTGCCTTATTTTCTGATGTTCCTCATTAGTTGCAGCTTTTTACACATTTGCAGCCAAAACCCTGGCAGGTGCATGCATTAGAAATAAGGGGGGTTGTGCTCTAAATTGTGTGTGTACAGTGGGAGTAAACTGTTTAGCTGACTTACGCTTTGTAAAACTGATGTGTGGTTGGAATAAAGGTTGTGAGGAAAACTTTGTGTGTATTTTCTGTGTTTGCGAAGGTGAACTGCTGACTGATGTGTGAATGTTTAGTTAAAGATTAAAAGTTGCTTAGACGGTGTTACTGGCCGACTCCCAGCTCTGCTCCCACTAGTCAACTGAGCTGCCAGCTGAGCAGGGCGGACCAGAAAAAGTGTTTACTGAGCACAGAGTCAACTGTCGGCTGAAACAAACTGCGGTGTGCTGCGCTCCGACAACCCGGTGCTGTGAATATGTCAGAGTAAGTGAGTTTTGTAAGTAAGTGAAGCCAAAGACGTCCACAGAATAAAAGGAGCGCTAACTTGAGTGCCAGTCTCCCAGTTCTGCTAAGTTAGCTGTAGCGTTAGCATGCTACAGTGCTAGCACAGATTTGCTGGAGATTTTTGGATGACGCGGCGGCAAATTTCTTTAACTGTTTAGTGCTTGGTTACTTTGGGCTAACGCTGCTATTCCCTGACAGCGAGTAATTGTTTTTCACACGGGCGGCTAGGTAACGAGAAGCAAGTTTAGGTAAAAGTTTTACACGCTGTTAGCTGAGCGATAAAGTTTAGCTAGGTGCTGTTTGGTGTTTAGTTTGTAATTAGACTGTAGTTAATTAGCAGTGTTAGCAATGTGAGGCTAGCTGTTAACGTTGCAACACAAGTAACGATTATTCATTTGTATAGCAAGTGTTGCCCCGGCTAATTACAGTGATAGCAACTTATTGATGGCTGTTTGGAAGCAGCCAGGCGGTGTCACCTATCCGTAGCATCTGAATGTTGTGTTTGAGTACATCTCTTCCTATTTGACAGCAGCTGAGGGCGGATAAGGAGCAGCCAGACCCATGTCCAAGATTTGGGTGTGAACAACTAGAGACACAATGTCTCTCCTGCTGATATCTTTCCTTCTGATCTTTCTGCTGGCTATTGGGTTGCTATGTGTCATTTTCAGGTAAGAAATGTGTGCAGATTTCTGCAGTATAGCTGTCATTGGCACGGTTTAAACTGCATACACGATTTCCAACAGATGTTTCCTTGCTCTCCTCATTTAAAGAAGCACCTTCTCTTGTGTTTCTAGGTGGCTCATGTGCACACTGGCAGTGAGATTCTTCCAGACTGCACTCGATGCTGATCTAAAGATTAAATCAGTAGGACTTTTTTCTGTACAGGGAGTCAGTATCCAGTTTCACCCCCAGCATACCTTGGTAGGACACACTGTTGTTTGCATGGCATTTATACATGCTATACAGCCGCTCCCACGTCAGCAGCTCATTCACCTCTGACCGAATTTGTCTTGGTTTGTGTACTTTACTGTATGTCAAATGCACCTTTTGACTGCTGTAATTGTCTCAATGATAGGAAATTGACAGAATATGGATTTCAAGTAAACTTCTAAACCAGGATTTACCGTAAGTTGTCTCATATTATGTTCAGATAGTTTGAGATAAAACAATTAGCAGCCAATAATTATGCAATTCGTGTTTCAGGAGATACCTGGCATTGTGTGTTGGAGAAACCAGAGTCAGATTTGACTTGCAAGCACCACTGAAACCTTTGGTGAAGAGGAGCCATGGAAAAAAGTCAGCCAAGATTTCTGTCAGCCCCAAAATGCTTCGCTTTCTGTCACAAGTATGAAGGCTAGAGATAAGTTAAGACTTCTTTTAATGCTCATTTGTAGGCAATAACTGGCTTCCTGTCTTGTATTTCTAGCTGCTGTCATTCCACATCAGCTCCATCAACGTGATGGTACTAAACCTAGCACTGTCAGAGTCTCTATGGCACATGACTATCGCAGGTATCACCTTGTTACTTGACCACCAGAGTAAAAGGTATTATTTCTTTCTGGTTATAACTGATCAGATTGAACCATTAATTTGTTTTAATCGTCCAAAAAGTAATCCACATTCAAACATTTCTTTGCAGGTTGGCATGGGACTTCTCAGTCGGGCAGCTAAGCAGTAAAGTGCTCAAAAGCAGTGAACTGGTGAGCTGAGTACCTGTCACTGAAATATAAACTTGTGACTGAATGTGTGTGACTGACGTGCTCTCCATTTTAGGACATATGTTTGGCCGAAGTGGCCCTGAGCCTTTTGCTGTCTGGAGATGTGAGCCTACCAGAGATGAAGCCAGGTTGTCTGTCCCTGAGTGTGAGGACTCTTATGGCAGAGCTGCATGAGGGGCTTTTCCTCAGTCAACTCGAGCTGCCAACTGTCTCCCACAAAGAGAAAGGTCATGGTGCATCTGGTGAGCAAAGTCTGACCTCTGAAATGGAGGCAATGATTAGTTAGTCTTGGTGTGTATTCTCTGAATTGTAACCTATTATCCAACCTTTGCTGTTGTTTTTTAGATTAATTCATTCTCTTTCATATCTGTTTTGTGGTGTCATACTTGTACCATCACAGATGATAACAGTCTTGTGCAATAATTCAGGACATACACCCTTATACAAGTCATCTTTAAAAAATGTCCACCTTGCTGTGGATTAAAGAACAACAGCTTCTCTGTTGTACATCCACAAGATCTCCACTCCTAGCTGCCCTAGTTCTTGTTGTTCACTGACTTTGCATTGGATCTTTGGCTTGTTCTAAAATGCCTGGATGTTTTCCATCATCTGTGATATTTTTAGCTGGTCTGCTAACCAAGTAGAAAATGCAAACCAGGTCATATCATAGCCCTTCACTGGCCTCTGTGAGTGTTTGAAACATCCTTAATGATAAATGGAGTTTCACCACCACAGTCAAAGTAGAGCACATTTAAGTTATATAGTTATTACAAAAATGATAGAAAATGTGGGAAATTGTTTAAAAAACATTTAAAATAAGATAACATGTTCTTATGGAGCTGAATGAGAAGTTAAAAATGGTTTTCAGTTAAAAGCAGAACATCAGTAACACAGATATCCATATAAACACTAACATCCTCAGGAGGAAAAAAGAGGAAATGACACATGAGCTCACCGAGGTATTTTTATATGAAACATATTTACAGATCAACAGAAAAATAATGTATAATGCTGTTTGTGATTTAACTTCTGACTATAATTCCCAGCATGCACTACATTTATAGGCAAAATCAGTTGCATCATCAAGAACCCACCTTCTCTCTGTACTGACAGCTAAAATCTTAGGTGTAGTCCTAAACAACATGCATGTTGAAGAGTATTTCAAATCAGGTGGCATACGCACAATGTCAGAAAGTCAACGCCTGATTGCATTTATTAAATGTTGGAGAATTGTAAGTGCTCATTGTTTGTTTTTAACTATCTAATAGATTTTTTAAACTCAAATGCCAGCTTGATAAACTTGATATTTTTGATAAGACTTTACCTAACACTGTGATTTAATTATGCTAATACCGTTTCCTTTTAGAGTGTGAAAATAATGAATTTATCCAGACTGAGACTGTGGAACGTTTTCATCAGCTGATTCCCCACAAGGCCAATGTGGAATTTGATAACACAAATGTAACCCTGTCGATGCACAGCCAGAAACGGTGAGTCACCATTTTACAGTTAGCTGCATCTATACTCTGCAAGTGATCATAGTTTTGCATCATTTGATACCATATTAGATGATCTGTTGTTTCAAATATTTTATGACACTTTTTCCTATCTGTACAGACACCTGAACTGGACTCTAAAGTCTTTAAAGGTCTGCTATGGACGTTACAATGAGCAGCTTCCTCTTAAAAGCTTCACTCCTGAGCTGAGCTTTCCCCAGAGCAGCCTGGAGCTCCTTCTCGAGGGTAAGTGGACAGCTGGGCGCCAGACCTAATGCAGAGAGAGTTGGAAGGAGGATGAAACTATGAATAACATGTTCTTGTTTTTCTACTGGCAGATGGACTTTTGCTGTCTCAAAGTAGGCAAAGAATACTTTGTGTGAACACAATCAAGACAACCCTGCAGGTGAGGAAGATGCTTTGTGGTCATGTTGTATGGTTTTGTAAATGTATTACTCAGACTTTTTCTCTTATATTTTTGCTGAATTTAGGTTACATCAATTGACATCTCAGGGTCATTCGTGGTCAACACTTGCATCATTCACTACCGTCACCAGGAGTTCTCCCATTGGCTAAATCTATTTCCATGGGAACAGCTAGTCCACAGGAAGGAAGCACATAGAAAAAGGCAAGTTGTGAAAGTAAAACTCAGATAGTTAGCTTGCTGGATGGCAGTTCTTACCGCAGTCGGGGTGGGGTGAGGGGTTGGGGTTATAGATGTCTAAAATGTTTACGTCTCATTTTATTGCAGTTAAAATGTTCTAACACCTTTTACCATCTTCTCTTCACTATCCATGTTTGTGCATCACTCATTCTGTATTGTTTTTGTCCATTACCTTACACTGTGCGGTGTAGTCCATTAGATTATTTGCCCACCCTCCTTTTCCTCAGGCGCCTCCCTCACCTGGATGCTCCTGTGATGATCACCTCCTCTGTGTCCAATGTCAATGTGTCCGTTCAGCTGGGAGACACCACACCTTTTGCTCTAGGCTTCCTCTCTGCTAATGCAGGTACTTGTTGTACTTGTTAGTACTGTCAAAATCGCATTATGTCCACAAAAGGACAAACCCGTATGAGAGACAAAACTACTTATTTAGGAAGAATTATTTTTAACATAAAAATTTGCTTTTAAGATCTCCATATCTACACACAAAAAATAGACAACAAATAAAATAACTGGGTTAAGTTGTGTATAATGGAAATTGGACGCTTTGAGCAAGCTCTCAACAATTATCTTTTCCTCAACATGAAACGGGAAATAATCAAACCTGACTTTTGTCACTATCCAGTTCATAAGGTTTATTTAGTGTCTGTTCAGTCAGCATAATTAAGGTTTCACAGTTTTCATGTCTGCTGACTAAAAACCAAAGTATTGTCGAACAGGGCTCAGTGTTAATTGCACTCTGTAGCAGAACTCCCTGCCATCATTACAGACATAAACTGACCCTCCTGCTAGGCTGACAGATCAGGGAGTTTTGTATTTTTAAGATGTTTATTTAGACACAAGCTACAGCCATTAATTTAGCTAACTGTTGCCATTAACTATTTTTTACATATCTAAAAAACAAAAATCAGCACACTGTGGAGCACTGTAGCACTTAATTTTATTACTTTACATCATGTGCAAGTCCCTTCTATTCTTGCAACACATTTTCCTTCAATAAATCTTCATGGCTTTGTTCTGTAGGTACCTATTAGGCCAAACCTTTTCAAACATGCTAAGATTAGATAAGGTCTCTTCTCAGGGTGCCCTTTTAAATGTTAAACATTAACTTTTTCTCCTTGTCCTTCTTACTCCTCTCTTTTGATTCAGAGTGACTTAAATCCAAAAACAACATGTAAATGCCTTAAATCTGCCTTCTTTTTAATGGCCATCAGGGGGCGACTCAAAAACAGTTAAGTCTGTGAGGGGTAAAAAGCCCACAGCTCCCTTTCTCTGTGACCTAAGTAAACTTTTCTTGATGACTTTATGGGCGCATAGTTCCAGGTTATATTGAATAAAACATGAAGTTCATTTCGTAAATGAATTCAGGTGTGAATGAGGTATTCATTAGAGTCAGAAACAAGGATTGCTCATTGGCTAATGACTTGTGATCGACAGTTCGTTAGCCAATGAGAGTGCACTTTCCTCAGTTTCACAGTCA
>VUQI01000900.1:1098-13261 GCA_015106735.1 Paratilapia polleni | reverse complement strand
AATGCAGTTTTAAAAAAAAAAAAAAAAAAAAACACCAAGATGGTGATGGCGAAAATGCTCAACTCCTTTCAACTGGACTAAAGCCACAGTCACACAGGCCTAGACACCGGTCAGTGGCAACCACCGGTCGGTAGGGAAAAGCATGTATTCTGTGACCTCCTAGTGAATTTCAGTCGTTTAGCAGTTGCTGGAGGTCACAATGATTTTGGGGTTGTTAGGTGATCGCTGGCCAGTCTCTAGGCCTGTGTGACTAGGGCTTTAACTAACCAATGGTTGACATCACAGTGGCTACGTCTATCTTTGATCCACTAACAAATTAAGAACATGTTATTTCGTCTTACAGTTATGTTGTGGTCTGCACCCTCTTTTGTAGAACTGCAGCATATTCTTGACATTAAAGTTGAGACCGAGAGCCCAGAGTCTCAGAATGTGCACCAGCGTGCCTCACTGTCCCTGGACAACTTCTGGTGGAGAGTGGGTCAGGGGTCTCATATCCAACAGGCACCCCACCCTCCTGGTAAACATGTATGGGGAGAAGCACTAATTCTAGACTCGCTCAGCCTTCAGGTAGGACCGCAAGCAAACCTTTAGAAACATTTTTATTGTTTGTATAACGATGCTTTATATTCTTTTTTTCACATTATCATTCACAGCTAGAGCATAACTTTATCAGCAGCTGTCCTTTAAGTCCCTTGTGTTCTTTCTTTTAGCTCATCATTTTTTACAGTTAAAACTTGGGAAGTTTTCCATTTTGTTTTTCAGCAACAAATTAGATGAACAGTGTAAACTCGGAATATTTTTTTTTTCAAGTTAAACTGGTTTTTATGCTTTATAAGATAGTCATGGGATTTCTTCTTGAATCTCCTCTCCCTCCAGGGGAGTTTGAACCAACCCCATGTGGAGTCGAGCAGCCAGCCTCCGAGTCTGAGCGTAGAGTCCCGTCTGAAAGGGCTTCAAGTGGAGCTTTCAGAGACCTGTGCACTGTGTCTGTCTCGCCTGTTGTCCCTCATGCGTTTTCCTCTTGACCCAGAGTCACAGCTGTCAGATGTGACTGCAGTGTCTCCCTCTAGTGACAACACCATACAACCCATCCCCTGCTCGCAGCTATGCCTGCTTTTTAAAGTGGACTGCTGTCTGGAGGATGTTAATGTCTTCACACTTTCAAATGTGGCAGGTAAGGAGATTATTAGTGAAATGTTTTGTTTAGGACACTTGTTTTAATAGACCACATGACTGAAAAGACTGCTCCTAAATCTACAGTTTTAATTTACATTGTTTTCAAGTAAGCACAAATGTAGCTTCTGTAGACCTGAAACAGCTTGCCAGATAATTGATTATAATAGACAGTAAGTTTATCAGCAGCCTCTCTGATAACTGAGTAATAAAAAGTCATATTAGGGCAAATATGCTAAACAGGATGTGTTTTTTGCATAAAGAAAGAGTGCAACACTTGTCACTGTGAAAGCAACATCCACTGCAACCGAGAGCTGAAAAGCTACAAAATACTTCTAGCTACCTAAAAATATTAGCACCCTGTGCCTAGTTAATTTCAGAAAGCTAATAGTAGCTAGGTTCATAACATTACTCATGGCTTTCTAAATTAATCCATATTTCACTGTAATATGAGCTGCATAATCGCAGAAAGGGTAGCCTAAACCTGACATTTGCATATTTAACTATCAGTGAAAAAATGCTGGCTGTACAAGTATGTATACAGTGTCAGGATCCCACAGTTTTCCCATTCCTCCTGCTGATGCCTTCCACCTTTCTGCTGGCATCCACTTTTGTCACATTACAGGCTTAGTTTTTGGTTAAAATATATAGACTTGGCTCTGGTCTTCAGCTGGTCAAAAGGAACCAGTTGAGGTGGCTCGGACACCTGAATAGGATGCTTCCTGGATAGCTCCTGGGTGGGGCGTTTCTGGCATGTCCCATTGAAAGGAGACCCCAGGGTAGACCCAGACATGCTGGAAAGGTTATGTCTCTTGGCTGGATTGGGAATGCCTCAGTGTCCCCCATGGACCAGCTGGAGGAGGTGGCTGGGGAGAGGGAGGTCTGGGCATCTCTTCTTAGACTGCTGCCCCTGCAACCCGGACCCAGAAAAACAGCAGAAAATGGACGGTTCTGGTTTCTTTACTCTGTTGGTAGGGTATCCAACACACTGCAGCAAGTAGGACTTTTACAGTGTTTTGCCAGCAGGCAGAATTGACAATTAGGTGCCTTGTCAGTACTGTCAGTGGAGAGCAAAAGTTAGTGGAGAGTCATCAGTTGTTTGCCCCTCTGGTGTGGGGTTTCTGCAGTGGGCGGGACTTAATTTTGCAGTGTCTCTATTCTAATTCTTCTTAAGTGACAAACCTGAATTTCTAGGCATTTTATACTTTTAGACAAAATAAGTAATTTAAAGTCATAACCTTTGTCTTTAGTAAATTGTAAGGACATTTTTCACTATTTTTGTTGTCCTTTAAGTTAGTTAAACAATCAAAATTAATCAGTGTTTTGTCAGTTACAGCTCTTGATTTGCTTAAAAAAGACAGATATTTGCTAGTGAAGATAAAATGTGGCAGAAGATTAACATTTGTGGTATATGGTACCCCAATGATTAGTACAAAAGTGTCCTGAGTTTGAACCCAGGCAGGGCCCTTCTGTGTGGTGTTTTAGTGTTCCTACTGTGCTTAAGCAGGTTTCCTCCAGGAGCTCCATTTCCTCCTGCCATCAGAAAACATGCTAGGTTAATGCTGATTATCTCTACCCAGGATACTCCCTAAAGAGAGTTTCACTTTTTTATGTTGACAGTTTTCTGTTCTCATTGTCTTTATTCTTCGCCTTTATTACCTCTTCTTTACTTGTGTCCTGTGTAGGAGCTGTGTCTTTGCGGATGGACACTGTCGGTGTCTTGAGCTCTGCTGAGAGCTCCAGGGTGTCTCTGCAGGGGGTGAGCTTGTCTGTGGTCAAAACAGTCACAGAGAACATGGAAGTATGTTGCCCTGCCTCCCAAACCATCAACCCTATAATAAAACTCACCACAATAACTTTGTGGTACCACATCACCACCCACACCGTACAGGTAACCAAAATTTATCTGGACTGAATGAATTTCCGTCTTAATATTGCAGCTGCATTTATTTCAGGGTCTATTCATATATTGATTTCTTTAATCAGGTTCAATGCGAAGAGGAGCTCACTGTCGAATGGACGCCACCAGACCACATGGTCTTATATCAGCACACAACTGAAGCTCAGGCTTGTTGGTTAATGCTGTGTGGAGAGAAAGGAGAGGTAAAGCCAGTCAAACCAGTGGACAGTGAAGCTGCCTCAGGTCACGGTAGAGGGCTGTGTGTGCGTGTTGAACTGGGCTGTACTCGTTTAACCGCCCACGTTAGTGACCAGAACTACATTTTGCTGCACACGGACGCACTCTCACTCTCAAAGCAAGCTGGTTCCATGCACATACGCTCTCCTTCACTGATCTTCAATTTTGACGGCAACAATATAGTCTCCTTTAACGGCCTAGATGTGGAGATGCACGCTGAGCTGACTGAGATGCAGCTGCACAGAGACACTTTCCCTTTCCTCACCACTCCTCACAACCGTGTCTGGGTCTTCACATGTCCTTCCTTAGCAGTGGAGTTTCCCTACCAGTACAATTTCTCAAAAACCTTTGACAAAGCTATTAGTGTGCAGAAGTGGCTGAAAACTCTCCATCGCTCCCCAAACCAGGCCTCAGCGACCCAGCGTCTGCCTCCTGACCTCGTCTTCAAAGTCAGCCAGTTCTCATTTGTCTTCCTGGATGATGTCTTTGAAATCAAGCTGCGAGACAACTATGAGCTGATGAAGGATGAGAGTAAAGAAAGTGCAAAGCGTCTGCAGCTTCTGGATAAGAAGGTGGCAGATCTACGCAAGCAGCATGGAGAACTTCTACCTGCTAGAAAGATAGAAGAGCTGTATAGTTCACTGGAAAAAAAGCATATAGAGATCTATATCCAGCGCTCACGCCGCCTCTATGCAAACACACCCATGAGGAAGTCGCTGCTGACCTGGACTGTGTCAGACTTGGAACTAGTCGCCCTTGCTGATCAGTCTCTTCATGGCCCTGAGAGGGTGAGAGAACAGCTCCGGGACATTGATGGCATCAGTCCCTTCCCCAGAGATGGACTCCTTCTGGTAGTCCAGTGGTGCCGTGCAGTCAAGTTTAAACTAGCTGCATTTTTGGGTAAGAAAGACTTTATATCGTGAGCTAAGGCAAAATTATAAGGCTTTTGAATAAACTTCTTTCCAGAGTTAATTATTATTTTACTACCATTGCTTTGTGCCAGTGAGAATTCGAGACTACCCTCGCTACCTCTTTGAAATCCGTGACTGGGAGCTGTCGGGACGTCTGATTGGAACAGAGCAAGATGGGCAGGCCAGAGGTCGTCGTAAAGAGACTGTTCCACTTGGTCCACCATGGGGAGATGTAACAGTCCACAGGAATATGCCACCACTCAAGTTCTACTATGACTTCAAATGTGAGTTACGAGAATAATGTTGGTCAGTTTCCCAAAATCCTGTCTGGGTATGTTAAAGTGTTTTGTTATCAGTTCCCCTGAACATCACTTGGAAATGACCAGTCACTGCTTTCAATATGCAGTGATTGTAGCTAAAATTGAACTTAAAGCAGAAGACTGCATTTACAGGTTTAAATGAAGAGAGAAATGGTTGCATATGCCACATGTAAAGCAAGAATAATTTAAAAAAATGTACTGGCCCAGAATTAGACAGGAATATATTTACAAATAGGTTTGGTTCACTGTTGTTGATACTCCATGTATCAAAGCAGCAACTGTATATTTGAACAATGTTGTAAAAATATTTGTGCTTAAGCGGAAACTGAAGTTGCTTTGTTTCATGAAACTAGACTCATGCTCAGTATTTGAGCAAAAAAAAAAGTCCACATCCATAGTTTTAGACACAGTTTTATTCATTTAAATAGATTTTTTTCACACTGAAACTGTTATATATTTTTTTTTTTTTCCAAGCCAACATCTCTCTGTACACTATTGTTTGGGGGCCGTGTTGGGATCCAGCCTGGACTTTGATTGGGCAGTCAGTTGACCTTCTGACCAAACCCACAGCCGATCCCTCTCCTCCTCTGGCCTGGTGGGACAAAAGTCGTCTCCTCCTGCACGGGCGCTGGGTCATGGACATTGATCAGGCCAATCTTCATCAGCTAGCTACAGAGGTAAAACACTCAATACCCAACAAGCTCAGCTGCTGGGAATTTCCTGAATATCTATGCTTGCTTGTGGCAAGTTCAGCTTTCTATTAATAACAGTTTATATATATATGTTTTAGGCCACTTTCACTGCTTTTTGTGTTTTGACATTTGTGGTAACTGAACAAAGTGATGCTAAACTGGTGGTTGTCAAACTGTGATGCGGCAGCTGCTCCAGGTGGGGCATCAACAGCCAGATGAAAAATATGAAGTGAAACTAAGTTTAATTATGATTGTTTTAGAGACAATAAATCAACAAGTTTTCTGATGCTGTTGCACTAACCTTTTGTTTAACATTCAACTTGGATCCTTTATATTTTTGATAAACACTGAGGGGGTGTGGGGCCTGAACTCATTTTGGCTTCTGTAGAAAAAGTTTGAGAACCAGTGTGGTGTGCAAAATGTAATGTGACTGGTTCATTTATTAACCTGAGTCTGCATTCTTACAGGACCCCTATAATACTACAGAAAACTTGCACTGGGAATGGAATAAGCTGAATTTTGACTGGAACCCCGGACAGTTTGTTTTTAAAGGGAACTTGGATGTAAATGTCAGGACCGCATCAAAGTAAGTGGAGGCACTAAAAGCAGTAACAAAAGTATTTGCAGAGAACCATTCAGTAATAACAAGTTTCTTCTTCCACACTAGGTATGATGATATCTGTTTTCTACGCCTACCCAACCTGTGTATGACCCTTGACCTCCAATGGCTTTGCCATGGCAACCCCCATGACCACCATGCTGTAATGCTCTGCTGTGCGGAGAACATTGCAGACGTGACCTCAGGACAGCCTCATGACTCTTACAGAGCATTTCGCTCTGAGAACCTCAACCTCTCCATCACCATGGACCTTAACCAGCATTGTGGCACAGGTTTGTCAAACTTTTTCTAGATAAACTAAAATAACTGCACTTACAAACCAGTGTTATGTGTGAATTTACTGTTGGGGGGTTAAATGTGTTTTTTCTTTGTAGAACCCTCCCAGCCCAGGATCCTCCTGTACAGCAGCACGCTGCGCTGGATGCAAAATTTCTGGGCCACCTGGACGAGTGTATCTCGGCCAATCTGCAGAGGCAAGCTCTTCCACAGCCTCAGGCCAATCCGCAAGAAGCTTGGTCAGCACTACAAACAGATGTCCTACACAGCTGCCTTCCCACAACTACAAGTAAATAGTTTTGGGTTTTTTTTCCATCTGAGCTCCAGCAACAGTCTGAAGATGAAAATTTTCTCTACGTTTTTACTATGAAATATGCCTCATTTTGTGACTGTTCATTTAATTAGTGTTTCTTGATTATTGTATCTTTTATATATTGTGTCATTTAGGTGCATTATTTGGCCTCCTTCGCCCAGCAGAGAGGTATCCAAGTGGAGTGCAACAAAGGCCATGTCTTCACTCGGGGAACACAGAGACTTATCCCACAGGGTAAAAGCAGCTCACTTACAGATGTGTTGGACTCTCAACGTCACATGGAATAATTTGCATGAGTTTTAATGTTCGTGCTTTGTGTGTTGTGTGCGGTTTCTCAGCTGGCACTGTGATGAGGAGGCTGATCTCTGAATGGAATGTGACTCAGATGGTTAGTGAGCTCTCTCATGTGACCGTTGACCTGATGGCCTCCACCTGGGATGAGACTGCTGACCACCAGATGAACGCTCAGGTGAAGAAGACTCACCTGCTCAGCCTGCCGTCTCTCAGCTACCAGCGACAGAGTAACCGCATGGAGGAGGTAACGGCCAGAGCCTGAGGGCTGGAATTTAAATGTATTTTTCACTGCAGCTGTATGAATAAATAAGATTGTTTTCAATGTTTCTGACAGGAAGTGAACCCAACGGATGAAAGTAATGCCTCTTACACACACAAACTGCGTCTGGTGGATCTACGTGCTTCCTGGACAACCACAAACAGAAACATAGCCTTTGGGCTGTATGATGGCTACAAAAAGGCATCTGTACTGAAGAGAAATCTCTCCACTGAAGCTCTGAAGGGTCTGAAAATTGACACACAGCTGCAGACAAAAAAGCTCAAGCGCTCTCCTTCCAACTACTCTCCCACCACAGCTCCTACCATACCAGTGATGGCCTCTGTCAACCGATCAGAAAAAAGTCAAAATGAGGGTAAGAAAGTCGCTTGACTAAGAAAAAGGCAACAGTTTTAGGCTTTAAGATCCATTAATTGACAGCTTCTCCTCTTCATCTCTTAGGCACATCGATGCTCCAGAAGCTGATTGAGGAAACAGACAAGTTTGTGGTGTTTTCAGAGGAGGATTCAGGTGTCAGCGACCAGCTGTGTGGCATCGCAGCCTGTCAGACTGATGACGTATATAACCGCAACTGGTTTATCGAGTTGGTCAACTGTCAGGTGGTGATAACAGCATTATATTTCATTTCATTATATTTATTTATCAGTTTTCCTTAGCAAGGTATCATATGAAGTTCATGGAAATTCCTACTGATTGTCACTGTTTTTGCTGTGCTTCATGCTAAATCTTTAACTCATGTGGGCTTTAGTCCTGCATACATAAATGCTGATCAGACTCTGTGGATGGACTTCAAAAACGTTCTTTTTAACTAAGATTAATGAAGGCAGACTGATTATCTGAGTCCCAGTGTTTTAATCCTCCTTTACATTACCCAGATGATGTTGCGTGGCACAGAGACTGCAGGCTGTGTGCTGGTGTCTGCAGCAAGGGCTCAGCTGCTGCAGTGTGAGCATCACCCTGCCTGGTACAACGACACTTTGAAACAGAAGACCACCTGGACCTGTCTGCTGGACGGCATGCAGTATTTTGCCACCATGGAGCCCAACCCATCCGAACAAGAGGACAGGCAGTTGTGGCTAGAGGTAGGCTCAGCTCTTACTTGGTGTTTACTATGTTTTAATCCTACATTATACTCCGTTGCAGACACGGACACATAGAGCTAGAGACCTGATGGGCGAGTAGCCATTCCTGTTTCTTTTTTCTTTTTTGAAGACCACCGCCTGGGGCGCACGCGTAGTTGGTGCATTATAATATAAATTCTCCGCATTAACTATTTTTCTTAATTGATCAGCCGTTTTTCCAGCAAAATAATTGGAAATGCTACACATTGAAAATGTGCTTTGCTGACTGAACAATCCAAGACATTTGAGGATGTCCTGTTAGACTAAACATTTTATCAGAGAAAATAATTAGCACATAATTATTGTAAACTTGGTACAGTAGTAGTTTTTTCTAAGTCAACAGCTACAGCATCTGATTTTCTTCTCTGATTTTTCTCTTTTCTTTTCATTGTTTTTAGGTGAAAAACATAGAGGAGCACCGGCAGCGTAGCCTGGACTCAGTGCTGGAACTGATGGAGAGTGGCCAGGCTGTGGGAGGAATGGTTAGCACCACGACAGGTGTGGCATCACTCTCACAAGATGATTCATCCTCACCGTAATTTAGCCTTCTGTCCTTCGTTGCAGTCTCTACAGCTGTAAAAAATAAATAAATAAATAAATACCTGCCTGAGTGCACAAATGTTTGATTTTGTACGATGAAAAAATGCGATATGCATTGTCAAGTGTATTGTCATACTTCTATCTTTTATGTTTGTTTTCTTTTTCTATTTTTTTGATCATAGACTGGAACCAGCCCGCACAGGTGAACGAGTCTCAGCAGGTTCAGCGTATCATCTCGCGCTGTAGCTGCCGGATGCACTACATAAGTTACAGTCATGACATCAACCCAGAGCTGGCCACTCAGATCAAACCACCAGAGCTGAGGAACAACCATGAGAAGGAGGACCTGCTGAAAAAACAGGCCGGTATGTCTGATCACCAACAATCCGCACATCTTAAATCGGTAATGATAACTTTCTAATAACAGTGACTTTGCTGTTTTTCTAGGCGCTGTGGACACCTTCACTCTCATTCACCATGACCTTGAGATATCCACTAACCCCGTTCAGTACGCTATGATCCTGGACATCGTCAACAACCTGCTTTTACATGTGGAACCCAGACGGAAGGTGGGCTGGAGAATCATCAGCTAGCTCGTGGTTCCCACGGTGACCTCACTAACGTTTCAGCTTTGCTTACCTTGTGTTTGTATCCTCTGTGTGGTGTTTTTGCAGGAGCACAGTGAGAAAAAGCAACGAGTGCGTTTCCAGCTGGAGATTTCTAGTAACCCTGAGGAGCAGCGCAGCAGCATCTTGCATCTCCAAGAGGCCGTCAGGCAACACCTCGCTCAAATTAGACGCCTAGAGAAACAGATTTACTCCAACATCAAGGTGAGGGTATAATTTAAGACCCAGAAGTTACTGTGAGCTGACTGGGCTTTGGAATGTCAAAGTCCACAAAATGAGCCCTGTTTATACCATCAGTGTAGTCCATTTATATATGTGAAAGGTCCTGCTAGAGTCAAACAGTAAACTTGCATTGTTAACTCATGTACTTAAAGATTCACAACAGTAATTTTACACTTAAGAATGCATTTATTATAATTGAAGTGTGAAAAAGCTTTGAAGTGTGACTCCAGGGGAGCTGCATGGAGCATTAAGTTACTAGTAGTTGTGTCTACAAGTTTGAAAAATAGGAAAATCTTGGCCTGTGGAGTAAGAAAGAAGTGAACTTCCAGGACCTGTCTAGCCCTTAATCATCTCTGCTTAACCCAGTACAAGCAAAGCACACCTGAATCTGAGTTAACCGTACACTGTGGAGTATTATAGCTGCTTGCACCAGGTTGGACAGTGTTCTAGGAGTAGAGTGCCTGAGTCTTTTAAGTCCATGAAACACTTGGTTTCATCTTCATCTTGCAGGCGCAGCACGAGGAACTGAGTAACGAGGAACTGATGGAGATCAATGCACGACTGCAGCACCAGCTGAACCAGGAGAAGAATGACATGCAGACAAAGAGTGAAGAGCTCAACATCCTCATCAGGTCTCGCGTCAGAGCTGATTCACATCCAGCACAGAGAAGAGATGGCAAAAAATAAACGTTATATCTGTCTTCCAGGTGTTTTAAGGATTTCCAGCTGCAGCGGGCAAACAAGCTGGAGCTGCGTAAACCTCCCGAGGATGTGAGCGTGGTGAGGAGAACAGAGATTTACTTCGCTCAGGCCCGCTGGTGTTTGACCGAAGAGGACGGACAGCTTGGTATCGCTGAACTGGAGCTGCAGAGATTCATGTACAGCAAGGTGAGCAGATGGTAAATGGACTGGTATTTATACAGCGCTTTTCTACTCTATGTGAGCACTCAAAGTGCTTTATACTCCATGTCTCATTCACCCAATCACACACACATTTATACAAGCACTTTTTTCTAAACCTAAGTGCTTTTTTTTTCTAACATTCACTCACACATTCACACTCAGATGAGTGCATTGGGGGCACTTTTCAACTCGGGGTTCAGTATCTTGCCCAAGGACACTTCGGCATGCAGACTGGGGTAGCCAGGAATCCAACCACCAACCTTCCGGTTAGTAGACGACCTGCCCTACCTCCTGAGCCACAGCCGCCCCAGATGCTGATAATATAGTTGGGAGCCAGTTCATCTGACTCTCACTGTAGCCCAGAATTTAATTGGCTTTAGTTCCTTTAAGAACTGGCTAAGAGGATAACAGATGTTGTATGATATTCTCCTGTTGATAAGATCACTTACTGATGACCACTTTGAAAACTTTCTCCCTGCAGCTGAACAAGTCTGATGACACAGCAGAGCATCTTTTGGAGCTTGGGTGGTTCACAATGAACAACCTGCTACCGAACGCAGCGTACAAGGTAAATAACTTTGTCAGAATATTCAGATTTGATCATTTTAACTTAGTTTACATTTCTTTTATTTGCTTGTCGTTTGCTTAAGCTTTCAGACTAGACAGTCCTCTCCTAAAACACAGTTTACATTTTGACAACCAAACACAATGCAACATACATGACAAACATCAATTTGAGAACTATGCTGAGTGAAGTTGTCCACCAGTGCTAACTTATTTGTGCCTGGTTTCCTCTGTGCAGCGTTTGAGGGTATGTACACTGCTGGTACAGTGACGAGAAGTTTCATATTCTGTGCATGCACACTCAAGGATTCATAGATGCATGTGTGACCCATTACAAGTTCACTCAACCTTACAGTGTTGTCCTTCCTGTGTTCATGTTGTCAATAAAATGTGCCATTTGTTATCAAAGTGTGTCTTTTTCAGACTAAATCTCAGTAGAGCTTCTTGTGTGTGTGTGTGTGTGTGTGTGTGTGTGTGTGTGTGTGTGTGAGAGACACTAACTCCCTCGTCTTTTCTAGGTCGTGCTTCGTCCTCAGAGTAACTGCCAGTCTGGACGCCAGTTTGCTTTGCGTATCTTCAGCAAAGTGCGCCCCCCTGTGGGAGGGATCTCTGTGAAGGAACACTTTGAGGTGAGAAAGAAGACTCTGAAACACTTGGATGGCCTTTTATTGAGTGTTTTTCTAATAGCAGTTCTTTTCATCATCAGGTGAACGTGGTGCCTCTCACCATCCAGCTGATGTACCAGTTCTTCAAACGCATGATGGGTTTTTTCTTCCCAGGAAGAAATGTTGAAGAGGAAGAGGTCACTGATGAGGAAGACAAATTTAGGCTGGTTACTACTGGTATGCTTTTGTCAACAGCCGTAACATGACTGTAGCGCTTAGTCTCTAGTCTCTCTGCGTGATCATCAGCCTGATATTTATACCAACTAACTGATCAATAGTTTCCATTTTCTCTACCAGACGTGCGGTGTTGAGTTGCTCTTGTGTTATGTCATCCCTCTGAGCTCTACGTAGAGCCTCGGCCACTTTGAATATGACCTTGATGAATATGTGTGTGTGTGTGTGTGTGTGTGTGTGTGTGTGTGAGAGAGAGAGAGCTCTCTCTCTCTCATACTCAGGGGGAGTATAAGGTGTAGAGTCACCCAGAGGCCACAGACCTGATTCTAATGTTAT
>VUQI01000894.1:2048-19491 GCA_015106735.1 Paratilapia polleni | reverse complement strand
AGACCTTAGAGCTATCATCGGGAAAGGTGAGGGGAGAGCGGCTAAATAGAGTGGAGTGGGATCCCTGACTGAAGGGACACGTTTCATCCTGGGGACTGTGTTAGGATTGGGATTCTCCACAAGATATAATTAAAACATCACTGAAGTGGAACTCTGGGACTGACTTTGCTGTTTTTAGTTATTAACATATATCGGTGAGTGCTGTATATGCATGGTTAAGTGACTTATAGTTTGTTTACATATCTTTGTTAAAACTTTTCCAGTCACGCTTAGTTAATGCTATCTTTCTGGGCCCAGGACCTTTTGCAAAAGATATTCTTAATGTTTTAAAATCCTCTGTATATAGTCTCTGTACTCTGTCTTGTTACTAGATTAGAAAGTTTGGGGTCTTTAAAAACCCTTATATTATCTCTATATATATCTAGAGACTGCCTGTCTCTAGATCTGTCAACAGTCAGATTATTAAAAGTAAACTGTATTCATTTCATCAGCTTGTCGATTTTTTTTTTCCCACTGCATGTTCCCCACACACTGGATTTCTCTAAGTTGTCAACTAACTCAATCATGTTTTGCCTGCTAGCTGTCTCTCACTGCAGTCTGTCTCCACCGCTTCAGCATAAGTGCATCTGAATGTCTATTAATATCTGCACAGTGTACACTCAGATGGTCCTCCAGCACCGGCCTAAAGTGAGGGCAGGGACTCAAACTTCTTGGCATGCAGGATACGTTTGAAACGATCTGTTCTCTACAAGTTGTAAAGGGAAAAACAGTGCAACAAGACACACCTATTCTACAGTAAATGTGATACAGAACTTTTCTTCAAATTCATGTTGTGAAATCCTGTCTGTTGTAATCTAACATAAGTGTAGGACAAGACTTAAAAAGTATTAACTACTTAGTTACATCAATCTACAGCATTTACATCGATCTGCAGACTGTTAAACAAGGCTAAACAGTTTTGAAGGTTTAAGCTTCTTAAAAATAAAGACCTGCTGCTATTACATTATTATTTTATTACAACATTATTTTTTCATTTTACTATTTTTGCTCAAATATTTCTAGTTTTGCAGACTTGGTTAAACAAAACAAGAAATTTCTAGACACTGCCTTAGCTTGGCTCAGAACTTTTCAGCAATTGTCACTATTTTTTGGCAAGGTAATCAACGGAATATTTGATATTAAAAAAGACCAATAGTTGCATTTTATTGTTATTTTATGAGTTATTTTGTGTTTGAAAGAACAAAGTGACAAGCCCAAAATAAGCTGATTTCAGTGTATAGCAGTGTGCCATCTGTGTGTTTTAAGCAATGTTTTTATGTCCCTTTATTTCACTTCACCTAATTCAGCACAACATAAAATTAAACATATAACACAAGAGATTAGTCCATCATGAAACCAACTTTCCCTTGCACAACATTCAGTAAGTCAGGCCTGTGACTCGCTGGTTTCAAAATGTGATTACGGGAATGGGGGCAGCATGTGAGTAGAGGAGGAATTTTCTGAAGACACCAGGGGGTTGGGTGGAGGATTGTGAAGCAGCCGGCAAGCTGGCAGCGTGTGCAATAGTGGGCGGGGCCAAACAGGAAACGATGAGGTCATAGCAAAAGTGAGAGAAGAGGAGGGCATAGATGTAGGGAAGGGAGAGGAGGAGTGACATTGATTCAGAGATGAGCTCAGCTGCAAAGGCGTGGGCTGCTCCCCCCCCTCTCTGCCTGGTTTGGCTGCCGCCAGTGTTTTGTTGTGACAGTAGGGGAATCGCCTGCCTCAGTAGAATGAACTAGAACAGCGAGGAGAGACGCTGGCTCTCGCTGACATGGTGGGAGATTTGTTTTTCTGGAGCTTCTGCTGTCTCAGGCTGTGGAAAAGGGATAAGAAGGTGAGGTCGTTTGCTGCTGCTGCTCTTCTGAGTGTCTTGTGAGTGATTTATAGTATTCATGAACCGGCGAGGAGGCAGCGAGGCAGGTCTCTAAGCTGGTTCAGATAGTTTGCCGGTTGCTTCTGCAGAGTCTCATTCCTTCATTTCTCTTTAATTTTAAAAATAAAGCATGATGTTGTGTTCTCTGTATTCATTTAAACTGGGTCACTGTATCGCTTTCTAATTACAGATCTGCTTCTCTTATTCTGATAGGCGCTTCAGGTTTTTTTTTTTCAATGTCATGAAAATGTGATGAGCCATGGCACACATGCTATTTTTAGAGTGCATTCTTCCTCAGATAAAAGTGTGAGTGCATTCATAGGGATTATTTTTATACAGCACTGTCAGGACATTACAAATTTCCTGATTTTTACCACAGTTGATGTGAGACTTGCAGAAAAAGGGGAGGCTGAATACATTAACAGCATTTCTAAAGTGGAGGCCTGTGCATGCTCTGGTACTGTACTGTTTGTGGCAGAAGGGGGTTTCCATTCAGAAAGCATCAATGTGGCCCACTGTTTTCTCTGTCAGCCTTTCAGTCTAATTGTGTTTGCTTAAATGATGTCTACTGTAGCTATCAGCTTTCTGTCAAGCTGGATGTCTTCATCTTTTAACCTGAATTCTGCTCAGCCAGCCTTGATTAGTCTTGATCATACTTTGTGTATTTAAGCTTCAGGAAATCCCTTTGGCAGATTTTTGGTATTTGACCCAGTTGTAGCTCAATCTCAGTGCGGCGTATCAGGTACCAGATGCACGTGCTCTTCTAACTATGTCATGATGTCATGTTTTTTAAGCACAGCTATTAAATTTTGTTTTGTGTCTGTGATCTCACTCACATATGGACTGTGTCTTTCTGTTTAGCTCATGCAGGATGCCTCAGAGAAAAAGTTCATTACATCAAGCACGAGGTTAAGCAAAGCCAGATCTCCCATAATCCTGTGAGGCCATTCAGAATCACCCTTTGCATTGTTGATATGAGGTCGTTGTTTCACATTTTGGCAAGAGCGTGATTAAATCAGAGGATCCTACTAGTGTTTCTAGCTGCAGAGGTAAAGCGTTCACAATGAGTTTGCCCTGCATTTAAATACACATTCTAGAACCAGAGTACGCCTTCATTCATGTTCGGTGCATATTCCACATAAATTCATACAACTAGTTTGGGTAGGATATGCTTGAAAAAATAGCAAAACTTTTTTATTTTACATTTTTCCCATTCAACATCTCGCAGTTAATTTATTGTTAATTATTTGTGTTTATTAAAAATTCATTGGATTATACGTATGCTCTCACTTCAGTCATGAGATCAGTGTGTCAGCTTTTGTCCTGATATTTTTCTAGAAGATTCTTAATTTCTGTGATCGGACATTTGGCATCTGTTTGTGCTCCTTATCTTTGTTTTCACCAGTGCTGGTTGGGATGGAGACAGCCCTCATTAGTGAACACAATCAGTGAGGAAAATGTGAAACGGTGTGACTGAAATGCAAAATGTCACAAAGAAAATGTGAAAGGCTTTGAAATGTTATCAGAGCAAAAGAGGAACTAAATGGCAGTTTGAAACATGAAGGGTGACTGTGAAGTAGAAATGAGAGACTGTCAGCTGTTTAAACAACTAATTTCAATTATATACGAGGAACTGATACCAATGGCCCTCCTTAGTCGTTTTTCAGCCCACATGTTTCTGACGTAATATCCACACTAATTATAATGTTCAAAGGTGTATTTACTCGGACCTCAGTGTTGTTGTTTTATGTGTCACTGAGAGTATTACACTCGTAAATTCCTAAAAAAAACTACCTGCAAGGGTCGCTTCACATTCCACAGCCACCCTAAGGTCACACATATAAATCATTAAAAACAAATAAAGCTTGAAGACTACGTTAACTCGATAGTGTCTTTGGGTGACGATGACACATTGGAGGCAATGAGGCAACACGTTAAACTACTGAGAGCTGTTTCTTCCCCATCAGCTTTTCAGTATTTCCACACCAAAAACCCCCACAGACTGCAGCCAGTTAATAATGTGATGATAATGTATACTAAACTGTTTAAGGAGTGACCACTTTAAACCCGACCGATGCTCTGTGTTTGGAGAGAATGCATGTAACAGAATAAAAAAAAAAAATAGAGCACTGATATGTTGGCCAATAAATACTTGATCTACATGTAGTGTGATACAGTGAAAAGGGAAAATGATGAGGTCATTGTTTACCAACTTTCCTGCAAGGAGTTTCACAAATTACCAATTTAAGATTAAGACACTCCTTTGACTCTGTTACACAATCTGCTGAAAACCTTCTGCTGCTAAATTAATGTTTATATGTTTAAACTTTTCTCTCCAAACACAGCCTCTTTTAGAATCCGTTGTATGACCTCTTCTAACATATTTAGCCTATTTTATGTAAGGTCTTTGCTTTGTTAAAACTTGTTTTAAATGCCCAGTTTCCCAGACATGGATTAAGCCTAGCTCTAGCCACAAACCTTTTTTCAGTTGAATAATTCACATGGGATTAGGCATAATCCATGTCTGGGAAACCTGATGAAAAAATAGTTCTAACGTAGAGATGAGTTATTACTAAGTATTTGCCAGGTGTAATAACTGTTGTGTAACTAATCAAGCTTAGCTCACTTACTTTAGTTTGCTAATATGTCCTGCTGAGAATCTGACCTGACACTTGATTAATGGTTTTACTTTAACTGAGAAGATTTTTAAAAAATACATTTAACAAAATAACACAGTATACCTCAAATTACGGTACACTATGCTGACACACGAAACAAACCAGCTTTAGTCTTAGCATTTGCTAGGTCAACATAAGACGATATTTACCACTCCTGCATGAATATTAAATCTGAAATTCAAAAGTTCAAATATATGAATAACACACTGTTTTATCTACATTTACATTAGCTTTAAGACTGCATTCTGTGTAAATGTCACAAACTTTAAAAATATCATGGGTATAAACTCTTGAGCACATAAGCTATAAAAACTTGAAGTGTTTTGTTTTGTAGCGGCATTTCTCTCAGTCATCTCACATACACAGGACACGTGGCTGCAGAGTAGCTGGAGCTCGACCGGGTTCCTCCTGGTAGACATTTGCGCTGTGTTTGCTTTGTTTTCACTCAAAGAGGCCATGAGGCTAATACACACAGTCACACACATACACACACACACACACACACACACACACACACACACACACACAGACCTTATGTCAGGATAAGATGTGGAACCAGTGGTTTGTTAATACATGTGATGTTTCTCAAACCTTTTTTTTTTTTTCTTTTAAGATGCTGGTCACTTGGTTGATGTTCCATTAAGTGAAGATTTTCTTCATTGCATGACAATTTCTTTGTCCATTTTTATCCTTAAATCCACACTTTGGAGAGAAAGCATGTCCTAAATGTGAGGGCAGCAGCTGTCGCCTGTCACATGTGGGTTTAGAGTTTGTGTGTGTGTGTGTGTGTGTGTGTGTGTGTGTGTGTGTGTGTGTGTGTGTGTGTGGTGTCTGCATGGCAGGCAAATGGCCGCCACAGTCAGGTCGTGCAGAGCCACATGCCCATTTCATCTCCATCCAGCTGTCCTCTCTTCCTGTCTTCTCCATTTGTAGGGCTGCACCTTAGAGAGAGGAAATCTACACCTACAAGCAAATGTGATGCTAAAAATAATCATACAGCTTTTGTATTTAACTTTGAAATGTTCTTCCATTCCCACCGCACTTACTGTTTAGGTTGTGTTTACGTGTGCTGTCAAAGTCACGGTGTAATTTTTATGGCTCCTTTTTATGAGACTGCTTAGTTGACAAATAAAGAAATTAAGTTGGTCAATTAACCTCGCAGCTGCCTCGTTCCCTTTGTCCATTACAAAGCCATTAAACATCTGTTTTCTCCTCCTATGTTCTTGGGCTACAAGTTGACTCTTGTGAGTCTTCTGTTAGTGACAGAGCCAAACTTTGGTTGTTTTAGCTTCAAAAGCAGAAAGAGAAATATTTTGAAGATACAAATAAGTCAGGATGGGGGCATCTTTTATTGCTGTGTAGCTAGAAGGAGCTGAACTACTACTTAAAAAGGCATTAATTCATTGCAGGGTCTTCCTTGCTGCAGCCTGAGGCCTCGAATGTGTTTACTTGTTTGTGTGTGAGCTCATGGTTTCACTGCTGTTTTCCCAGGAGGGAGGAGTAGCAGACATATGGCTATAGACAGTGGTTTTATTGATTCTTTGATCTTCACATGTTTTGTTCCCCTTTTTGTTTCAGTTTTCCCTTTTTGTTTTAGGTTTAGCACCCATTTAAAAGCAGTTCTGCTTAGAGGCTGATTCACATTTTCAGCCATGAGTTCATGTTTTTGTTGTAAGTCTGAATCATATAAAGTATTGCAGGGGTGCAACCAGTCATCATTATTATTATTTCATCAGTTATTCTGCTGATTATTTTCTCCACTAGTTTATCAGAAAATTAAATAATGGAAAAACTGAGTAGGAAATTCTGCTTGCATTTGATTGATTGTTCTTTGTCCAGCTCTCCTCCTCCATACAGTGCCCCTCCTTAGTCCTGCTGTACCTCATTAGCATTGCAGATCAGTGCAGTTGAGGAGTGCTGTCAAGGGGCCCACTCCCTCCAAAAATTTCTGCCACTAAAAGCAAAAAATAAAATAACAAGCACAGCCTCTGGGGAGCAAACAGCTCTGATGGGCTTGACCTTAGGTACTTAACTTTGTGGCTCATGTTTAATCATTAAGCGTTTGAGTGGGTGGGTCATTTGCATTGACAGGCACCACATTACCTGAAGGAGTCAAGAACAGTCGATAATAATATGTCGAGGGCCACTTTATCAATTATTTTAGTCGATGAGAGTCACGACAAGCAAGGACAATGAGCGACATTAAAAGCGGGAGTGTTGATGCTTGATTTTTCTGGTCATTTTAATGCTCTTTGGTTTGAAGAACACCCAGAGCTGAAACCTCCAAAGGAGCATCACCCTGAGAGCTGTCAGTATGAATTATCTGCTTATTCCCTACTCTGTTTTTTTTTTTATTGGCCATAACTCAATTCCCCCTCTTGTTTGCAAAACTGCCCCAAGCTCTGGAGGGCATCTGGCAGCCGCAAACTCGATGTATGAGCTTGAAACTAATCATTACCCTCTGTGACCAGACCTCGCCCTACTTCCTAGACCAGTTATAAAAGCCTCGTGTTGCTTGTTGCTCAAAAACACTGAAATATTACGATATAAGATATTCCTCTTTAGATCAGAGAAAAATCTATTTAACATCTCAGTTCACCACTCTGTTTACATGTACATTTTTAGAAATTAATTGAAGAATGTTTGTTTATTTATGTATTCATGTTTGTTTTGTTTTTTTTGTCTAACAGGTTGCAGGGGAACAGAAATATCACCCAGAATGCTTCACATGTCTGAACTGCCGAGCGTTTATCGGTGATGGTGACACATACGCTCTGGTGGAGAGGTCCAAACTCTACTGGTGAGCACCCAACACTATAAAGTTAAAAATGCACAGATTTAGAATATTTCAGTCCTTGCTTTGTGTGCTGCATCTCATAGCCATCATAGCCTGTCCAACTGTTACTTACTAGTTCTCCCATTTTCATCCTCTGCCATTAGCTAATCCACTCGAAATCCCCATGAAAGCACAAAAATGTGCTGTAAGCTGCTGTTGATTGACAAAATCTCAAATTTATTCAGCTTATTTCTGGCTTCAAAGGGCTTTTTACCAACATTATGACAAACTGGTGACAACTGACAGAATACATGTTCATATCAGAGTGGTTTAAGCATGAAACCACTCATAAAGCATTAAACTGAGAGAAGTATGCTTTTATTGTAGAAACAGCAGCTAGAGTTTGAACACCATATTGTTAGCTGCTTACAGTTCTTGTTGGCTTGCGTAGCTGCAGGGTTTTGTTAATGTTCCTGTCACAAGTCTCAGGCTGTATCTATCAGTATCAGTAAGTACCATCAGAGAGGCATCTGATTTTATTCTGCAGCACCACAGTGACCTCAAACATTAGACAGTGTCCATAAAGACCTACTGTAGATTCAACAAGAACAGTGAGCCCTGAGCCTGGGATTATATGAAGAGACAGAAGACACTGAGACAGCCTAAATCTACAGAACTATGGTACCTTCTCCACAATACTTTGAGTGACTGACGTTGAGAGCTGCAGCTTTTTTTTCAGGTCATTATATTTACTGAGAGATTCACATGTTGCAAATTCGGATTTGGATTCGGGTGACATGGAAAGGAAATCAGCAACTATTTTACAATTACTACAATTTGCTGAGAGACAAAGTACTATGTGGGTTTTGTAAAAATATTAAATTAGATTTTCAGAGTTGCTGTCCTTGTTTTGAATCACCTCATAGTCATTCTTCAGTCACTTCATAAGCACGTGGGTTTTTTGTATGCCAAACAGATTTGGAATTATCAAAGGTCACGCTGACCTCTGACTCAAAACAATGACTGTACAGTGTTATCCCGACTGAGCCAAAACAACAACATGTGATGCTGTAAAAACTGTTGTAATGAGAACTTGATTTTTCATAGAAACTTCACAAGGATTCCTATTATCTCTTTTATATTCTCTCTCTCTCTCTCTCTCTTTTCTTAAAATAATTTTACTTCTTAACTTCTTCTTCTCTTCCTCTCTGTCTCCAGTGGTCACTGCTACTACCAAACCATTGTGACCCCGGTGTCGCTGCCGGATTCGCCATGCTCACGCATCCCTCACACGGTCACACTGGTGTCCATCCCAGCCTCCGCCGACAGCAACAACGGACGCAAAGGGCGTGGTTTCTCTGTGGCCATTGACCAGCCGCTCAGCCCGACCGATGGCTACAGTCCCGAACATGGACACACTGTCAGAGTCTCCCAGTGAGTCAAGTTTGCACAACCTATGGATAAAAGGATATTGTGTTTCAGTTTGTGGAATATAAAGCAAGTGGAAAATGAAAAGGAAAGAGACAGTGAGTTAAGAGATGCAACCTTAAGGAGGGTTAATAAGGACAGAGAATAAAGAAGGGGGATTATAAATGGAGGACAGTGTGATAGATGAGATTCATTTAAAATGTATAATAGAGTGGAAGGAAAGTCACTGTTATTCAAATGAGCTGCACACTTATCTGATCTCGGGTCAGTGCCAAAAGGAAAATGTTCACTGTGTGCGGGAAGGTGTTTGAAGAGATTTTTTTTCTCCTGCTTCTTCATCCAGGGTGGATGCAGACTGCATCAGCCCAGATGTGAAAAATTCCATTCACGTTGGAGACCGGATTCTGGAAATCAATGGGACACCCATTCACAACGTTCCTCTGGATGAGGTAGTCATCATTGTGCTTTATCTCTTTGTAACTGAAAGATTTAGTTTAACTCAGGATGTTATGAATGTTCTTGTTGCTGAGGCGGAAAATATGATGATGTTACTCTTCAGTTTGTGGGGGGGTTTCAAGTGGTACCAATAAGAGCTAATGATATAAGCAGCTGTTTAAGTAATCAAGAAATGACAAAAAAATGAAAGGTGTTTCATATATGTACGTACTTAAACATGAATAGTGAAATGTTGGCGTTTTATCCTCTTCACATACAAAATATTGAGCAGCAGTAGTTACTGTTTCATCTCACTCTGACTCTACAGGCAACTCCAGACGTAGCACTGAAAAACATTTTGATTTAGTTCATTCAGCAGATATTTTTTTCAGTTGCAAAATACATTTCTGCCCTTCTCATTTTGATCTAACCGTCCTGTCTAATCTGACTCTTCCTCTCCAGATCGACCTCCTGATCCAGGAGACTAGCCGGCTGCTGCAGCTCACCATCGAACATGACCCTCACAGCCAGCCGGGGCAGGAGGGAGGCTCCTCGGAGGCTGAAGACCAGGTGGACGGCCCATTGTCCACGCCACTGTCAGAGGGTCCCAGCCCCATCCTGCCCATCACCCAGCCCCCCAATCCTGACATCAGCAACCTGAAATCCCGCATCATCATGTAAGAAATTAACAGATTTATGGCTTTAATGCGGCACCAAATTCTATGCTTTTATCACAGTTTTCTACAAATAGTAAAAGATTTGATGAATATGATAAACTGGTGATGATGTATTTGCTCAGCTTACAGCTTCACATTACTAAAGTGTGTGAACACCTCAAAGCACTGCTTAGATTACATAGAAAGCAGAAGTTAAATAACTTAAATAACCTGCTTTATTTTTCCTAATCTGTCCTCTGCATTACTGTAGCTGCCATCAATAAAGGTCTATTTCTTTGGTTTTTTTCTCTCTCAGGCGAAGCTATAGCACTGATAAGTCACCCGGCTCCAGCAATGCAGCGTCACCAATCTCCCAGAGGAAGGACATCAATAGATCGGAGTCGCTCCGTGTCGTCTCAAACCGGACTCACCGTATCTTCCGCCCATCTGACCTCATCCACGGAGAGGTGCTGGGGAAGGGATGCTTTGGACAGGCCATCAAGGTAGATTTGAGGGTGGAGATGTCTCCAGCATGCTAGTTTTTATGTACAACATAGCATGCAGCGTAGTCATACTGCAAAAATTCAGAAGGGGGCAGTATTGAGATAAGAAAGAGAAGTGCTCAGAGGAAGGCGGATGAATGTTGGTGGCTTCATTACATCAGGGAATTTTTAAAATTTCCTTTCTAACTGTTTTATTAATATTGCTTCAGAATAGTGTCCCCACAACTTGTTGCTCAACTTGATTTTTGCATTGTGTCTTGTTGAAGGTGACCCACAGGGAGACAGGGGAGGTGATGGTGATGAAAGAGCTGATTCGCTTTGATGATGAGACACAAAAAACATTCCTGAAAGAGGTGAGTGGAGACAGATGATCACAGAGACATTCAGACTTCAGACTGTGAATGAAACATGACACAAAGAGCAGCTTGAGCCCAAAATTTAATGAAGCAAGTTTGTTAGATGTTGTGCTGAGAAACTACAAATTGTTTTGGGTTTTTTTGGTTTTTGGTTTTTCTTCTATAACCCGAAGCTGAAGTTTCAGGTTTAATTAGTCACTCCTTTGTGAGAATGTGGGACAGGAGTGAATAAAAAAGGCAGACATCACACACCTGCAAAAATGAGATTAAAAGGCATAAAATCCCCTCTGAAATAAGATAAGTGCTAACATAGGCCTGTCTCCCAAAAATGATGCCTGGGCAGATTTTATTTTACCTCCCACATTAAGCTTTATCTCTCTCCAGCCCTTCCATTAATCTGATTGCAGAGGATGACTCACAGGTTTAGACTTCTGTGAGGCTTTTTGAGTTTTTGTGATCTGAATCATGTTCCTGTTTGGTATTCAGTGTCATAATAGCCCCATTCATCCAGTTAACAGCCTTCCTGGGTTGTTTGAAGTTTACAAAAATTGTTCCACTTTGCTTGTGTATATTTATGAGTGGGTATTTAGTTTTGTTATTGGGTTGAAACAGTGATGAGCGTTTGCTTTGTAATTAGAAAAGTGAGCAAAAAAATTGGCTGTTGAAAAACGAGCCCCAATCACAGTTAAGCAGGATTATTTTATAGGTGGCCCAAGTTTCAAATTACTGAGTCTCGTGTAACCTTGTTTGGTGCTCGGCAGCTGCTTTGATGAAGATTAGAAAAGAACGAGGCGAACATTTCAGACATCTTGAGATCTGAATGTTCATGTGTAATAGTGATGTGCCTCCTCCTCCATCATAGCCCAACCTACAGGGAGGAAAATGTTTCAGAGTAGAGCTCTGAGTGGCGCTTGGAAGCTCTCAGATCACACTAGAAGCAGACCATATAACTATTGAGGAAGTAAATGTTGACGTAAATGGAAAAAAAACTGAAATCTGTGAAATTTGTTCATTTGTTAGTGACGCAGGTTTCCCCCTAGTTTCTGTTCTTTCTCCTGAGCCAAGCTAAGTGGCCGAACTTGGTTAAATATCTTTGATGTTTGTTAGTATCAGTTTTCTCCTGTAGCACTTACCTAAAGTTGGTATGTTCTGTAGTCTAAACATTAATGTGCAAATCAGACTCCATTGTCATCCTTGTGAATGGCCGTGTGTGCCAAAAATAGGTGTCATTGCTGCTTGTCTTGCACCACCCATGTTTGCTGGCTTTAGTTTTATCAGTAGTGTACCCACAGTTACAAAGTAGCTGACATAACTGCAAAATATTAACGCTGACTATCTGACTGTCTTTAGGTGAAGGTCATGCGATGCCTGGATCACCCCAATGTGCTCAAGTTCATTGGAGTCCTTTACAAAGACAAGAGACTCAACTTCATTGCAGAATACATCAAGGGAGGCACCTTGAGAGAAATCATCAAGAAAATGGTAGGCAAGGGGGGGGTGCGTTTACTTCAGAATTCAAATGCACAGAGTAACCTGGTTAATAATAATAATAATAATATAAAGATCTGGTATTTTCATGTAAAAGTTTGGTTAGAAGTAATGATTCATCAGCATCAACTGATACAAGTAAGGGACATTTTAGTTGTGTTTTTCTTCCTTACAGGACTCAAACTATCCCTGGAACCAGCGGGTCAGTTTTGCTAAGGACATAGCTGCTGGGATGGTGAGTGCATATACTGTTAATACTTGCTTTATCAAAAACATGACTCTGGAAAATAGACCAACGTTTTTCTACATAGAGAAATGTTTGATGCCCCCAAAGTGGTTATAGCCCCCAGCATTGTAAGAATATTTTTTAACCACTTTTTAATTTGGGTTTTATTTTACCTAAACGTAATCAGCGCGTTTGCTTATAAAATGGTTATAAATATCAAGAAATCTTTTTTCCAAATAAGATAATACAGACTTACTGTACCATATGCAGACCAATGATCCTAATGTGCATAATCACCTCCCAAAGAACCATTATGCTCCCTCCAGGAGGAGCAGTGCCTCCTGCTATCTTCACTGCGGTCTCCCTCTAGTGGTCATGTTTGTGATGTACAACACTTGTGGGTTACTATCTTACGAGTAAGATTTAAGTTAGAGCATAAATTCCTGCAGGATAAGAAGACAGGTTCTTAGGATTTTCCCTTGTTATCAGTAAAATGATGAATGTCAAGCATAACTGTGTTATTGTGTATTCAGCAGCAGCTATTTGAGATAAAACCAGACAGTATTGTTCTACTTGGCATGACATACAGATTATCAAAAGACTATTTATTCTTTTTTTTATTCTTCCTGCCTTTCATTCCTCTCCTATTTGTCTGTCATTCAGGCATATCTGCATTCCATGAACATAATCCACCGGGACCTGAACTCTCACAACTGTCTAGTCCGAGAGGTAAGAACTTGTCTTCCTGTGCACTTAAGTGCTTGTGTGGATATACCTTTGCACATACAGCATGTTTTCTTTAAGGATTTAATACACTGCACCTGCCATTTGCTCATACGAAAACAAAAGAGAGCTTTGTTTGCAGTCGCTCTGGGAGACTAAGAGGACTTTGAAAACACGCGGCACACAAGAAACTTAAAGCAGAAACATTCAGCTTTCCTGACCTAAACAGGGAGAACATTGAACACGTGTCACATGAAAACTAAATGTTTGCCTGACTGCCTGGAGATTAATTTCAAGCTTGCTAGACAAATCTTCCCTTGAAGGTTACGTCTCTTTTTGAGAATTGATGATGTTGATAATACACATCAGATAGAGAAAAGAAAGAATCCAGAATTAGTAACTAGCAGGTTGACACTCCATTCAGAGAGTGTTTCATTCAAGCTTGAAATCTAATGAACTAAACATGCTTGTTTTCCTTCATAACAAGAGAGAGTAAAAACTTTATGTAAGGGTATGGTCAGTGGACATTAAACCACAGCCTGTCAGAGTGGTTAGCTGTCAGCCTGTGGTCTCACACATAAACTGCTCCCAGCAAACCGCTTTGTTCCATTTGACATCGTGATTCTGATATTGTAAATATGTTGTTATTGTGAATTCTCTGTAGGCAACAAGTATGTTTTTTGCCTGATAATAAAATGTTAGGGCATTTCTGATTTTAAAGAACAACACAGTGGTGGTGGCAGACTTCGGGCTGGCTCGACTCATGGTGGACGACAAGCACGAGGAGAAGCTGACGCAGGGAAAGCTGTCCGGCCTGAAGAGGCCTGACCGCCGGAAGAGATACACTGTGGTGGGAAACCCCTACTGGATGGCTCCAGAGATGATCCATGGTATGATCTATAGAAAGTGGTGCATGTGCTTGCTTTCATGTGCTATGCACAAATATTCTTTACTTTGAGTATGAGTTCAACAAAATGTTAACATTAGCCTAATTTTGTCTTTGTGCCTCCCAGGGAAGAGCTACGATGAGAGAGTAGACATCTTTTCCTTTGGTATCATGCTCTGTGAGGTAAGCGACCCTCTGCACGCTATAGTAACAAAAGCCAGTCAGATATCTTAGATTCCAGAAGTTATATTATCTAATGAATAAAATAAGAGTTCTCACATGTGTCCGTTGCCTCCATATGATAAAGCCAGTGTTTTTCCACTGTCTTAATATTAGAACTTGTAAAACATCTGAAGTCTAAGGTGTTCTTATGTGATTAAAGGAAAAAGTAAAAGCTGTCAAACTTTCAAGTTATGCTCATATGAAATCCGTCATTTCATTTTATGAGGGAACAATCTTCCTTCGCCCAAACTACACATTTGTTAGAGAGAAACTTACTTTCCGACTGAACATCCAGTCCAACAGTGATGCAGGCATCAGGCCGGGCCACACACCTTCCACATAATTTGGGCTCAACAGTTTAGTTCAGTCACTCAGAAGCTCCAGTATGAGTTCTCCAGAGAACATTACAGGGATTAGAGAGCAAGAAAGCAGAGATGTCTTCATGTGGCTGCTGACAGGCAGAGAAACGATAGTTGTGGTCTGGTGGGAACGATCAGCTTCAGTGTGGAGGGTTTACTGGTTTTCAGCTGGAGGGCTGACTGGGGCTTCTGACACTTCCATCTTTAACTCTTTTTGTTCTTTCTCGCTCTCTCCAGATCATCGGCAGGGTGAACGCTGACCCTGACTACCTCCCGAGGGCGATGGATTTTGGACTGAACATCTCTGGTTTCCTGGAGCACTACTGTCCCCCTGATTGTCCCCCCGCCTTCTTCCCCATGGCTGCTGTGTGCTGTGACCTCGATGCAGACAAACGGTCAGACATCTACACCAGATTCATGTTGAAATGTTACCTAAAGGGACCGTTCAACCATTTTAAACACTTTTTTAAAATTCCAAGTTACAGGGTAATTTGCTGAGTTTTCCTTCAGTTAGCTGTAGCTCAGTCTGAAAGTGATAAACCCCTGTATTTTTAAACTTAGTAGCATTCCTTATTTTATTTATTTTTACCTAATACAGCTACTACTGAAGTTCTGTATTAGATTTTTCTGATAATAACCAAAAGACCTATTTTTCCTCTATCCTTTAAAACTGACTTAAACTCCCCCATAATAACAAGGATAAATCCTTCACTGTGTTACATAGCTAACTCAAGTAAACCACTCTCAGGTACCTGGATGAATAAAATTATGAGTAAGAAAACCAAGTTTTGTTGTGTTTTGGGGTGAATTGTCCCTTTAATTATGTCAAAACAACTTGCCAAATACAAATTAATAGGAGAGGTTTATAAATTGGGGTCTCCATCTGCTTTCTTAATACTTAGACCTGCTTTCTCCAAACTGGACGAGTGGCTGGAGAACCTAAAGATGCACTTGGACATCGGTCTGCCCCTGATGTCTGAACTGGACCAGCTGCACAAGGTCTTCTGGGAGCACCACAGCATAACGCATCCCGAGAACGGCCTGCACACCCACCCCGAACAGCCTGAGTAGGGAAGAGCACAATGGGATGAGGGGGGGACGTTATCGTTCACCCCACAAGGGCAGCGACCGCCTACCTGGATCGGCACAGTGACTGGAGGAGTCGTGTAAATACCCCTCCATGTTTGCGGGAGCAGACTGGCTCAGGCTTAACAAATAGACTCAGGGGGAAAATGTGAATCTGAGAAGCCACCTGTGTGAGACACGCACACACACAATAACATTCAGAGTATAATCAAGAGACATTAATTAGAATTGCTTGATTCTGCTGCACCTCAAGCTAAAGTGGACATGTCATATGCAATCAAACCTGACTTTCAAATCATGAATCAGCTCTTGAATCCTGTAGATTTAACTTTAGTGGTCACACCAGTCAAGAATACTTACTGTACTTACTGTAGTGTGTATGTTCATGTGGAAATATAATCCCAAAAAAAAAACAAAGCATACAGCAAACCTTCACTTTAGGCCTCTACAGAGTACATTGTGCAGTAGGTGTTTGCAGGTGTGAGTTTGGTTTGATTTTACTTTCTGTTTGGACGTCAAAGACGAGGGGTCTGTCTGTCGTTTAAAGGTTTACATCGAATTGTGAAGCAAACCCATTGAAGCTTTAAATAGTTCACAGAAGAGTGCATGACTGTAAATAATGCTGTCAGGTCAAATCCTGGTTCGTCGTGTCCCTCTGACCTCATTTGGTCACAAACCACTAATCTAGTTGCGTCGCTGCCCCTCTCCCCTATTTATAGTGTAGCACTGACTTTACATTGAGGTACACACGTTTGGCAGATATGGTACGCTGTCTCTCAGTTTCAAGAGCTGTAAGCCTATCTCATCCACACCGACATTCAAACACATACCAGTGTACATAACCAGTGGCATTGTAAATGTTTTAAATATAGTAAGTGTACAGACATATTTTATATACATACGCTACATTGCCATATTTTTATTGGCCGACCAGAAATGGAGAGTAGAGGTTTGACTGCAGTTATAAGGGCACAGCCGAAAGTTTTTTGTTTTTTTGTTGTTGTTTTTTCTCCCCCTTCTCTCTCTACATTTTCACCACTGTGGCAGGTTTGGGGCTTTCACTGTTCGACATACGTGGAATCTTAACCCCTAAAAATCATTTTAAACTCAGTAAATGTTACATTTTGTCTTTCTGTCCAAAAAGCAGCAGTCACCTGGGAGTTAGCCACAGATGAGTGCTGTAATAAACTTTATAATAATACTGGATATATCTAATCATGTCAAATGGTTTTAAACTAGCTGAAACTATAAGACTACATGTTATGATCAACTCTAATTATATGTGATTTTTTTTTTTTTTTTTTTTTTTTTTAGGGCAATCAACCAGTTCTTAAGGATTCACTCTTATCTCATGTACTGTACAGTAGTTAAGGTACTGCCTCATCATGTCAGCTGTCTCTCCACACATCTGTCTGTTGTTTACTTGTAAACGCAAGCTGTAAATATCACTGTATATGTTTCCATCCTGCAGTCTGTGTGCATCCTCAGAAATAATCTGTCTCTTCTTCTGCACCTTCTGACATGACAATTCAGATTTGATTTTGTTTTTGTTTTTTTTGTTTTTTTGTTATGTTTTTTTTTAATTCCTGCTGATGTTTTCACAAGCTGCATGATATTTAGCTTCTAAACCAAGCTATTTTTGTCTCTAAATAGTTTGAAATAGAAAATAAAAGACAAAAAAAGTAAACGGAGAAAGCCGGACTAAA
>VUQI01000891.1:24944-37956 GCA_015106735.1 Paratilapia polleni | reverse complement strand
CAGGGAGGGGCAGCCATCTGCCGCGACTGGTTGGGGGTGAAGGGAAACAGAATAGAGCAGAGGGAGACAGGACAAAAAGGCACACCTATGGGAGAGAGACAGGGTTAATAAAGGTGAAGTTGTGTATTTCAGTAAAGTACTTGAGTAAATGTACCAAGTTACATTCCAGCTCTGGTCCTGTCAATGCTCCAATCCAATTCCAAATTTAAGATAACAGAACTCTAGTACACTTGGGATGGCCAGTCGTCTTTCAAACTGGGGCCAGTGCCACCCCATTCCACCCTTCTGGACATGTCTTAGCCTGCAGGCTACAGGGGGATAATTACTCATCAGTCCTCCCACATTTGTGAGGAGTGATAAGCTCAAAGCCTAGGCAACAAACTAATGGTGCATTCACACCAAATGCAAAGCAAAGTTTGGCCTCATGTTACTCGTGTGAATGCAGCCATATTGTAAACCCGTGGTACTGACTCCTAACAGCCAACAGGACAAGGAGGAGTACAACCGATAGCTTGAAACAAGTTGCATTATCATATTTTCACAAGTTACCATGAAGCCCTGAGATTTTGCTCACTTTTCTCCAAGCCCTCTCCTTTTTATCCTGTCTCTATGTAAAAGTGAAGTTGCACCATTCAGCTCCAAAGATCTTCAAACAATGTCCGTAAGCTTGTCCTCCATTGGTGGGTGAGTGATGGCATCAGAAGAATCTGCAGCTGATGTTTTTGCAACACAGCGTGAAGCAAATTTGTCACATAAGTTGAAATTTTTAAACTCACATGAACTCAGAATTTGTGTCAATCTGCCTCATTGCATAGACTTTATATGTGATTATGCCATGGGAAAAGTTAACTTTGCATTTGCATGTTGCTGTATGTCTTTTCATATGTGATTTAGTAAGCAAATTATGATCATATAACTTCTATGATAATTCCTTGTGAGTCATGTTTATGTCCAGTATTCACTCTCTTTTAGCTCCATTTTGAATCTCCATCAACTCTTGAGGAAAATTTCTGGATCTTTAGTTGCTAAATGCTCCACAGTGTTTACCATCTACTCTTTAGCTTTTAGCCTGGTGCTTTCAGGTAGCTTCCAGCAGCATTGTTATTTAAAAGAAATTGTAGCTTCTTTAATAGCTTTAGTATTTTCAGATCCTATATAGTTAACCTCTATGTGGAGCACCATAAAGGCTGCTGCTTTGGTTCAACCTTGACACATCAGCGCCGTTTTCTCACCTTGAGTCACTGTGATATGAATGACGATCACACAGCCACATACTAACACCCACACACACAGATATCCAAGGCCCAGCAGCAGCTTATAGGCTTCACAGAGCTCACAGTAAATGCCACAACGATTGATCCCACACTTGAGTCCGGCAGAATCGATACTCTTTGTTTTCAGCTCACAGTGTCGTCCCCGATGCTCGGCTCCCCGCTGCCGCCAAAAGGCCTCTGAAGCCACATTTATGCCGCTCGTCAGGCTTCTGAAACCAAAACAAAACGGCTCCCGAGGGTCGAGTTCACCAGCTCTGTGCCGAGCAGGGAACCGAAGTGATGCAACAGAAACTCTGAAAGCATCCAGCTGAGGAGAAAAAAGTGAAATCCTCCGTTCCCGGCTGTTTCTCCGTCAGACAAGGGTTTCATTTGGATGTGGTCCCGTTAGTTTAAGTACACCTGAAGCCTTCGCTGTTTAGTCAGTTCTTTTTATTGTTTTTATGTGTCACATCCGTGGGTCACATTAACATAATTTTAACTAATAAATATTATATGTTTATTGAACAGGGGGTACACATACGTACAAAGGTTCTACGGTGAGTATGTGTTTGTGGGTGGGAGTGTTTCTGGGAAGGAGTTTGAAGGCTTTATAATAATCTACTTGAATCTATATGTGTTTGTGTGTGTGAATACATATAGATAGATATATATAGATATAGATAGATAGATAGATAGATAGTGTGAGGCCTCTGGTGAGAGGACCCGACCTTGAAGAATGAAAACACCGTCGTCCCACCATCGTTAGTCTGGTTAAGTTCACCTGTTCCATACTGCTCTCTTCTCCCTGGTGTGTGTTTAGTCTCTGTCTGTTTTGACTTTGTCAGGTTGTCTTGTCTTCTCCCCCTCATTTTTGAATATTTGTTACTGGATTCACAGTTGTTGGATATTGTTGTTTTTCCAATATCATTTTGTGTTTTTGGACAAACCTTCCTCATTCAGGATGTTTTTGTTATTGTTTTATGAGTTGAAAGTTTCTTATTTTCTACCCCCACCCCGTCCTTCGCTGTCTGTTTGCTTATGGGTCGTATTTAGATATTTTTGAAGAAGCGTGGCAGAGGGAGCACGTCACTCCACGGTTGGCCTGTCTCCACTGGCTGCCGACAAAATTCAATGTAAAATTTTGCTTATCAGCTTCAACATAGTGAAGCCCTGAAAGTACAACTCTGATTTGGCATGTCCATATCCACATTAAAATCTCTCAGATAAGGATCCGTTTTGAAACTATCTTAAATATTTAATATTTTTGACAACAATATTCCAGCGGTCTAAAAAAACATCCTGAATTCAGTTAATAAGAGCTCCATCCTTGGGCTCTGAACAACCTTGGGCTCTATAGATAAGAGACCCTGAGGAGAATTTAGAAATCGAATAAATCTCCTTGTGTCCATCACCACACCAAAGTGAAATTTAAAATACCTGACATTTATACTTTTGTCAAATCAAAACTGTGATATAAAGACAGCCTTGCAGCAATGAGTCAGTGACACTGATGTTATTCAATCTCAAATTTTCAGCTGCAACGCCACCAAATTTGATGCGACAGAAATTAAACTCAACAAATGCGACTTGCTTTCAAATCCAGCCTCTCTATTGAAGGTGTCACATTCAACAACCTATTAAAAATGGAAACAGATAAAGATACAGACACTCCTATAGTTTTCAGCAGATGAAAGGAAGGAAGTGACTCTGCTGCTCTGCCAGGAGATGTTTGTTTTTAAAGTTATTGTACTTCTGGCCCTGCAGTGGATCTGGGTATATACAGTAGCTGTAATACCTCAGATTGCGCCTCTCTCTTTGGGTTTAGCTGAAACACTGTTAGCGGCTGAGTGCTCAGAGAGCAGCGATCCCCTGCTGTTCTCTGATCTGACTGACGCTGTGACTGTGAAATAAAAGCTGCAGATATTAAATTATCAGCTCTACTCCTCCTCACTTTGCTCAAAACTCAGGCTTCAGAGGCAGAAAACGGGTCTGAAAATTTAACTGTCTGAAAAATACACGTTGTCCACCATCTGGCTAAAATAACCAGCTTTCCTGTTTTTGTGTGTCTGTCTTTTGTTCATTTTGCTCTTTTGTTCTTTCCAGTTTCAATTTTATAATTTTTTTTATATAGTAGCAGTTCACATCAAGAGTCTCAAGGTGCTTTATTTTATAAAGTAAGACCAAAGACTGTATAAAATATAGACGTAGCCACCGAGACATCACCCGCTGCAAAGTTAGGTTAGTGGAGCTACAAATGATCATATTTGGATGAAAGGGTGGAGTGCTAAGTTGCTTGGTAGAAAGCTGCATCCATAAACTGTACAGGTGCAAAGCATGACTCAGATATGTGGTAATTAGTGCTAAGTAGATAGATCATAGATTAATAACATACTAGAATTTTACTCACCAAAACGGAAGCACAAAGCTCTTGAATGGTCTGTAGCACACAGCAAGCCATAATACGTGTCAGATAATGCCCTTAAAATGCTTCAAAAGACACCAAACATAGCCAGGTACAGATTAGTGACTCCAGTTAGCAGACAGCTATCACATCCACGTGCCTAACTCCAGTATCCAGATGGAAGAGCATTAAAAAAAAAAAGAGCAAATGCAACCCCCATACAGTTGTTATGAAGGGCGAAGCTATCCACAGAGACCAATGCTGTTTTTTTGTACAAGATTTTATCCTGGAAACATCATCATTTGCAAATAGAGAATGATTTCCCCCTCAACTTTACAAAGTACCTTAAGTAATCTTAATTACCTTCTGCGAATTTTTCCAAAACTTTCCCTACCAAGGAGCCGTGTTTTACTCCCGGGTGTGCTGTGTATTGCTTTTCTTAATATTATTTTAAAATTTATTTTTAGCCCTACCACCATTTCCTAATAGAGGCTTTGGCTTTTGCCTTTTCCTAATGACTCACCTGGTTAAATAAAGGTTGTATTGACTCTCTGTAGTGGTGTTACACTGCAGTGCAGCCCAGACCAGTAGTTTCACTTGATATCTCTTCAGCATGATAGACACAGATTTTTTTGGACATAAAGTCATAGAGGTTGCTTCTTCAAATTCTGTGGACAGCTTTAGTTAATTTATCTGCTGTACCAGTTACTAGCCAGTATTGTTTTAACCTAGAAAGTCTGTCTTTGTATGTCATCATTGCAAAATTTGGTCCTGAAGGCACATTTGTTGTCTCACTGCTTCAAATTCAGTTTTTTGGAGTGTAAGCTAATAAACAACTGGGCGAATGAATTATGAATGAAAAATCCCACACAGCCCTCCCCAGCCTTCCCCGGCAGCATCCATCCCATCTCATTTACCTCTCCTCTCACCTGGTTTCCTGCCAGTTATCAAAGCATCCTCTCTGCAGAGCTGATTAGAGGCCCCTTCCTGTAAAAGAGGACAACACAAGGACGACGCGCTCCCCGTCTGCCAGCAGAGCTCTTAGATTTTAGTCGGTCTGGCCGAGGCAGAGGCTGCAGCTAGATGAAGATGAATGGTCTAATCCATCCTGCAGGGGAAAGGTGGGTTAAAGTGGCCGTTTGCAAACTGGGTGTCACATGTTTAATGAGGTAATCACAAACTGCTCTGAGTTTCTAATTATGATCTGCAAGTCAGCTGTTATTTAATTTTATTTCCCTTTGTGTTTGCATGTTTGTTTGCCCTTTAGAGTCCTCGTGAAAGTGAGATTCAAACTCCACTGGCACCCCAGTGACACCTAAAAATTAATGGTTTTTTTCTCTCTAAGCAAAAGGGTGGAGTGAAACATAATCTAACCTGCCTCGGGAACTTAAATAAAAGATGGATGTTTAAGTCTTGTTTTTTTCATTTTTTTCATTAGAGATGCTTTGATCAATATTTTTATATAAACCCTCTATCATCTGATATACTTGTATGTGAAAGGCTGTTATTGATGAGCAAATCCTCAGGTTTACAGTGATTTATGGTGTTGTTCCGTTTTGTTTTTCCTTTTTCTACTAACTCTTATTATTCAAGCTCATGGCCTTGTTTTCAGAAAGTAGACACTAAAACGCGTCCGTGTATGACCTGCTAAGGAACAAATAACAGACAAATTTAGATATTATCTGCTGAACCTGGTGGAGAATTTAGTTGATAAAGATATTTCCTTCAAGAACTGGTGGAGATCCAAATTGGATCAAAGAGCATGAATATTGTATTCAGCAGTTGGGCCAGCCTGTCATCCAACAGAATGGCATTATGTGACACTCCAGCATGAGAACACAAATGAACGATCATGCTGCTCTGTAACTGCTGAATGAGTAAATAAGTGGGCATTTGTGAAACAAATGTCACTAAAATGACATTAAAAGTTGACTTTATTTCAGTCTTTTGTTTACAGCTGTCTTTCTAGGACTAACTACTATAAACATTGGAGAGGAGAGAATTATGGCAAAGTGTCACTAACGTCACAATGAAATCTACAATGTCATGTCATACAACTTTAACAAATTTCAAGCTGTAAGTGTCAGACATAAACTATAAAATTCTTCCAAAATCTGGCAGTAATGAAAATAATAGGCTCTGGCCCATTTGTACATGAAATGCTAGATTTTCGTGCTGCTTTTTAAAGAAATGCCAAAAAATAGACTCAACTTTATTAGTTACACCTTACTAGCACCAGGTTGGACCCCTTTTTGCCTTCAGAACTGCCTTAATTGTTTGTGGCAATTTTAACAAGGTGCTGGAAACATTCCTCAAAGATTTTGGTCCATATTGACGTGACAACATCACACAGTTGCTGCACATCCATGATGTGAATCTCCTGTTCCACCACATCCTAAAGGTGCTCTATTGGATTGAGGTCTGGTGACTGTGGAGGCCATTTCAGTACAGTGAACTCACTGTCATGTTCAGTTTGAGATGATTGGAGCTTTGTGACATGGCATGTTGTCCTGCTGCCATCAGAAGATCGGTACACTGTGGTCATAGTCAGGAACAATACTCAGATAGGGTGTGGTGTTTAAACAATGCTCAGTTGGTGGTAAAGGGTCCAAAGTGTGCAAAGGAAATATCCACCACACCATTACTCCACCAGCAGCCTGAACCACTGATACAAGGCAGGATAGATCCACGCTTTCATGTTGTTTATGCCAAATTCTGACCCTACCATTCGAATGTTGCAGCAGAAATCGAGACTCATCAGACCAGGTAATCTTTTTCCAATCTTCCAATTTTAGTGAGCCTGTGTGAATTGTAGGCTGTGTTTCCTGTTCTTAGCTGAAGGAGCAGGAAACCTGCTTCAAGGTTCAATGTGTTGTTCATTCAGAGATGCTGTTCTTCATACCTTGGTTGTAATGAGTGGTTAATTGCATTACTGTTGCCTTCATATCAGCTCAAAGCAGTCTGGCCATTTTCCCCAGATAGTTTCTGGATATGTTCTCTTTTTCTGGCCATTCTCTGTAAACTCTAGAGATGGTTATGTGGGAAAATCCCAGCAGATCAGCAGTTTCTGAAAGACTCAGACCAGCCTGTCTGACAACAACCATGGAACGTTCAAAGTCACTTAAATCCTCTTTCTTCCCCATTCTGATGCTCGGTTTGAACTTCAGCAGGTATTCTTGACCATGTCTGCATGTCTAAATGCACTGAGTTGTTGCCATGTGATTAGCTGATTAGATATTTGCGTTAACAAGCAGTTGAACAGGTATACCGGACAAAGTGGCCAGTGAGTGTAAGCATCAGAGAATAATACTTAACAGGTGAGAAGCTGCTGTTGTTGTAGCCAGCCCACCTTTACCCTGTAGTTTGGCTGTGCTTAACGTGGTCATATCTAAACCCGCTCTGCTACTCTGACTGCAAATGATGTATCCAATGTAAGATGATATTTCTGCAATATGTTGGCTTTGCTCCCTGAAAGCTGCCATGTCATCCATCTTTATGTCCAGTCAATGCTGTCAACATGTCAACATATTTAGTTATTTATGCCACAACAGTGAGCTGATGTTGGTGTGTTTGTACGTTCTGCTTGGTTTGTTTGTTTTTAGTTTGACAGAAAAATTCTATTAATCTCCACTTTCCAGCTTTCAATATGTGCTTTCAACTGCATCTCTGGATCTGTCACAGCAGGTGGAGTTTGCTCAGACGTTCTGATGGCTTGAAAGCTCTGGAAAAGTGAGTGGGTCTCTTTTTTTTCTTCAGTAAAGAAGTAACTTTGTATTCAAGTTAATGCCCCTTAAAACACTTTGATTCAGTGTATCGACACAAGCTTGTAAATGGGTGTTTCAGCTCACTGAAACAGCCATTTACAAGCTTTTCCAACATTTCAAATCACATCTCTTGGTTTTCATCAGCAAATGGAGCCACCTCAGGTGTCACATTTTTGTCAGGTGACCAGTCTTAATCTATTTTTTTTTTTTTTGAGTTCTTTCTTCATTTTCATTAAATTAATGCTACCTTCCAAGAACCTTAAGGCTAAACAAAAAACATGAAAATAAAGCTTAAGATAAAAGCTAAAACTGGCATAAATAAATGACAAATTGATCAGATTAATTTCTTTCAGGAAGGTTAGAGTCGAGGTGCCTCAGCAGGTTGTTTATTTTCTCACTAGAGGGCACCACATAGCAATTAAACAGTGGACCGTGTTGATTTATGAGTTTGTAAATTTTTAAAAAATGTTTTAAATCTTTTAGCTCTATCACTAAAGTTACAGTTCAAGAGACTACAGAGGCAAAGAGTTCCTTCCTTGTCTCCTTCTCCATCTTTTTTCTCCTTTCTCATCACTGTCCATTGATCACTGTTTCCTCCCTCCCTCTGTTCCTAAACCTCCTCTTCCCTCTTTTTTCTCTGTATATCCCCCCTTTTTCTCTTTAAATCCTAGAGTTTGTGAGATTAGATCATCTCAGTTGATTCACATGGTTCAATTTGTCTTGATTGGAGCCCCAAATTCAATTACTGAAGTTTTACTATCTTTAAAAGAAGAATAGAAGAGTAGTTTGGCTTTGTGCCTGTATAAGAGGCTATAAAAAGGTTTTTTCTTAAGCTAAGAGATCATTTATTCTTCATTATATGTGATTTATCTTATATATTTTTTTCTTTATTTTGAGGCTCCAGACTGTCACAATCACAAATCTTCTCTGTGCTGTCAATATAAAGGTGCACAGTGTGGTATGCTATGTATATTCTCATGAAGGTTTTCTTTGTGACTTGTCTAATCTTCCCATCAAGCATAAACATCTGCACTTGTTCTCATCAGGAGGTTTTCTGTCCCCTTCATTATTTTCATTGGACACCAGCTGCTATAGTTATCCCTCCAGGAGTATTTTATCATGTACGTATGAAGATGATGCAATTGTAGAGCAACAAGGATCAGCAGTGCCTCGCTCTGACAGACGTCTGCTGCTGTTAGAGGAAGAGCTTGATAATGTCTGACACTTCTTACCGGAGACAGGAGTAGAGCTACCAGTCTTGGAAATGTTACCATGCACTGAAGTGTTCAGAGCCACTTACCATTCGAACACTCTTGTTTCTATCTGCAGAGCCTCAAATGTGGCTGGTGACATTAAGCGAAAACACTCCACTCGCTGTTAAATAGGTGAGACTTCATGTGTGTTTTAAGGATGTCAGATAAGAATTAGAATTGATGGGGAATTTACAAGCTAGTTCCCAAAAAACAGAAACAGGATTCAGTGATTTGCAAGTCATTTCACCCAGGGGTGTAGATTTCAGGGGGGACACAGGGGACACATCCCCTCACAATAAAAACATTAAAGAACCAGAGGAATTAGAAAAAAGTGCTAATGGGTGGATACCTCTGACAGGGCCAGGTCTTTATTCTCCAAAAATCTTTTTAAAAATTCAATTCAATTCAATTTTCAATTCAATTTTATTTATATAGCGCCAATTCACAACAATAGTCGTCTCAAGGCGCTTTATATTTTAGGGTAAAGATCCTACAATATTAGACAGAAAACCCCAACAGTCAGACGACCCCCTATGAGCAAGCACTTGGCAACAGTGGGAAGGAAAATCTACCTTTTAACAGGAAGAAACCTCCAGCAGAACCAGGCTCAGGTAGGGGCAGCCATCTGCCGCGACCGGTTGGGGGTGAGGGGAAACAGAAGAGAGCAGAGGGAGACAGGACAAAAGACACACTATGGGAGAGAGACAGAGTTTAATAATAGCAATGATTAAATGCAAGTGGTGTATAAACACATGCGATGATAGGTGTCACCATTCACAAAAACCTCCACATTGGCGCTGGTACAGGAAAAGAGGTCGAAACAGGAAGCAAATAAATCACTGCGTTTTTTTTTTTGTTTGTTTGTTTGTTTGTTTTTCTCAGTTTTCTCCAGACGGTCTCATCTTTTCAAACTGTTGCAGCTTCTCCCTCTGTATAATCTGAGAATCTCTGAGCTCCTGTACTGATATGTCATTGAAAGACCGACACAATTGTACACTCGTGTCTTCAACCCAAGTTTACAGAGTTACAAAAACCGAGAGGTGCACAAAAAGGCGAAATTATATCAAAGTGCAGCATGCGCCAGCGGTCGTGACGCCACTTTTGGCTCACGCTGCCATTTGTGAGGTCGTCGATAGTGAGCATGAACCAGGTGTAACACTAGCAGCTGGGATAAGCTCCAGTCTCAGTGACCCTCTATAGGATAAAGATGGTATACCTACTGGATGACAGATGGCAGGTAATTGGGTAGGGGTGTCAGTCAGAAGCAAAACAGGGACATTGTGGTTCATAGTTGGCACATCAACTCCCATGCCTCTCCAATACTATGATCATTTTAAAAGCATTATGTGTATTAATAAGTTTCTCACAATGGTAAAATATCCTTCCAAAAATTCCTGGATCCAGATCCAGATCAACTAAAAGTTAATCACTTTTGAGTTGGATCAGGACCCAGCATTTTCATGCAAATCCTGCTCACAAAAAAGACAAACAAAGCAAGTCATTTTTTTTCCACTTTGGCAGAGGTAAAAGGTTTAATACCTCACGCTGTAAGTTAATTATGGATTATCACTGAGAGCGCTACAAGTGCATGAGAAACTTAGGTTTTTGACCTTTATTGTCATGAGTTTATAACACTTGAAAATTAACAAGGTGAAAGTGTCATGTCTCTCATTTCCTTGTGATTGCATCAGACGCATCATGAGTCTTATCTTATAATAGGAAAAATAATTACTTTTTGATTGCCTTGTCTTGGTCCATGTAATAATATTGCCCCCTTTTTCTCTTGCAGGCCTGTGTATAATGATAGCAGCCTCAATCTACACAGCTGAGTTCCACACAGCTGACTTCCACACGGGAGGTTATGGACACTCCTACATCCTGGCATGGATCTCGTTTGTCCTCACTTTCCTCTTAGCGATCACCTACCTCGTCCTGCGGAAGAAGAAAGAGTGAGAGGAAAAACAAAATGATAATGAGGGCAGGGCTCAGGCTCCTCTTTCAAAACTGGGGGAAAAAAAACAAAAAAAAACAAGCCAAAACATTGATGAACACCATCTGAAGCTACGAATGTAGCAAAGTGCTCACATGCTAAGAAGAGCCATTTGTTTATCCAGCATTTTGAATATATAACAAATGAAATGGAGCAAATGCTAACATTGCATAAAAGTGAAACTTTTTTTTTTAAATCCAACATGGGCTGCAAATTATTTTTTTTTAAATAATGTGAGCGTAACCCCTCAAAGTGCTTAATTATCAGTATAACCATAACTAATAAATCAGTTATTTTGTCTCACATAGTTTTGAATCCACAAACGTTAGTACTTTAAAGGAATAGTTTGACATTTTGAGAAATGCTCGTTCTTTTGCCAAGAGATGACAAGATTGACATGACTAAAGCTTATTAACTGTAACAGTCATGAAGCAGTAAGTTAGTATCCTTTAGGTCATACAAAAAACTCAAGTGTATAAATCACAGGTTTTGTGATTGTTATGTGCACAACCATTTTTTGGCTGGGTGCAAAAAGAAAGGCAAAACCATAAATCCAACTTCAGAGGTGCTGCCAGATTGATTTTTGTCACATTTGGAACAAAGCCAAACAGTTTCCCCATTTTCAGTCTTTCTGCAAAGCTAAGCTAGCTGGCTTCCAGCTGTGGTGCATTTGCTGATTTATAAAAGATTGTCACAGCTTCTGAGCTTTAATCAGGCATTCTTTCTAATGACCAGCAGGGGGCGAATCTGCAGCCCGATTGCATAGGAGACTTCGGGAAGATAAAACTTCTGTGCTCAGGAAACTCTTGATAAGTTCAACTAGCCACCGAGACCATGAATTGTCATTCATTTTTTAAACTGTGGTCCCGCTTAGAGCAAAAAGTCAAATTGTTAGTGTTAATGTTTTCATCTACGACTTGGCTTGAAAGAGAATAATCATACTCCCAAAATGTTTACCTGTTCTTTTATGTTACAAAAAGACCTGCTCCGTTTGGAGATGAGACGTCATCTTTTAATATTCTAAAATACTGGTTCAGGAGTTAAAGAGTGAAAAAATGTGGGTGAGAAGGTGAGGCGTGTTGACAAAATAACATTCCTGTTGTAATACTTGAACAATCAGGAATAACAAGTCTTCATTTACAGTACAAGTAGTTTTAATCATGTTAATCGTTATTTTACAGCTAGAAAAAAAAGAATACACTATACATCAGTCTATGTATACTGTAACCATCATATATGTTTTTGTTGCATTTTGTATTGAGTGGGGTTTTTTAAACTGTTTGTGTGTGTGTAGTGGGCTGCTATCATAAGAAAAGTACATGCATTTGTACAAGTGAACATTAAATGAACCAGGGATGGAGGACAAAGGTGTCATTTCACCAAATTACAGAACTATGCAATAGAAGATTTTGTTATGTTGGAATTTAAGCCATGTTATGTCATTTATTATTAATAAAAAAAAAAAAGATAACACAAAGCATTAATGTTTTTTTTTATCTGTTAAACGCCTGCAAATACAGTGAATTCTACTACATCTGAAACAGTCAATTTTACATAATAAATAAAGTGGTCCAGTTTTGTAGTCTCTATTCAAATAGGAGCACAAACATTTAGTCTTAACTAAGCATCCTGGCAAAAAAAAAAAAAAAAAAAAAAATCTTCACATCTGAGGACAACGTAAAGACAATGCAGTTGGATTTTTACTGATTTCCAAACCTACACGACTCAGCAAGGACAAGGTTTAGCATTTCTTTGAGTGCAAGTTACAACACTGAAGTTTTGAAAACAACGCTTCTTCAGGCCTTACAACAGACCCATTCAGAAACAGGAATGTTCCATTATATAAAGTATCGTTCCCAGAGGAAGCGAATAAAAACCGGACTGTACTAAATGCCTTGACCAGACGGCGTGATGCGCTCCTGAACCACCAGGTGGAGAAGATGGTTCTGCTCAGCCGTCAGAAATGGCCTGCAAGGGAAAAACCATATGAAACGTGATCAATATGGAAAATTAAGAATAAGAAGCAATACAAAAAAAATGCTTCTCACATGATGGAAATTAACATTTGTGAATGCTTACCATAACTCAGTCTGAAGAGACTTGAGGGACTCTGTGTCTTTCTCCTGACATGCCATCTGCAAAACAGATTTGCTGTTATACACTGCACTAATAAAAATATAACTGCAGATTCAGAGGACCCTGATGAGGCCTCAGGCTTGTCAGTGTTTATTCTCTGTTACAGCTGTTCATTCACATAGACAAAGCCTGCTCCTAAATTAAGAACCTGTCTCTACAGGAATCCTTTTTTTTTTTTTTTTTTTTTTTTATTTTTTTAAACATTTTTTTTAAAA
>VUQI01000891.1:1466-12609 GCA_015106735.1 Paratilapia polleni | reverse complement strand
TTGGGCTCGGCCCCTTAGTTCCAGTGAAAGAAACGCTTAATGCTTCAGCATACCAAGACATTTTGGACAATTTCGTGTTCCCGACAGTTTGGGGATGGCCCCTTCCTGTTCCAACATGACTGTGCACCAGTGCACAAAGCAAGGTCCATAAGGTACATAAGGTACATAAAGACATGGATGAGTGAGTTTGGTGTGGAAGAACTTGACTGGCCTGCACAGAGTCCTGACCTCAACCCGATAGAACACCTTTGGGATGAATTAGAGACTGTGAGCCAGGCCTTCTCGTCCAACATCAGTGTCTGACCTCACAAATGCGCTTCTGGAAGAATGGTAAAAAATTCCCATAAACACACTCCTAAACCTTGTGGAAAGCCAAATTTGTTGCTGTTAATTGCAGCCACCTCTATAGAAAACTTAATATTGTTGATGTCTCTCAGACTTGGAGATTGCTACTCTGCTGGTGGTCTAACAATAATCAATTAGCTCTGTGCTAACAGTTACAGGAAAACATCAAACACCTATAATGCTAACAAAGAGGGTGCTAATAATTTTAACCAGTAAGTAGTCACCATATAAAATGTTTACAAATGGACTTTAGTCCTGCAAACCAGACAGCTACAGTCATGTGAAAAATAAACTGCTCACAGGACTCGTGTGAAAAAGTATGTACACCCTTACTGCTTCCACAGGAAGCCAGCCAATTGCTGGTAATTAAATGCACTTGATTAAATGATCATCAACACATGTGACCACCTCTATAAAAGCAGAGTTTTTGGCAGTTTGCTGATCAGAAGCATTCAGTTGTGTGTTAACGCAATGCCACAATCTTCCAAGGAGTGGATGTCCCAGAAAGTTGACAACAAGCTTAGACCGTGCAATGCTTTGAGAAATTGCAAAAAAAACAAACAAACAAAAAAACAACAAGAGCTACATCCTAGACTCTACAGGCCTCAGTTAGCATGTTAAATGTTAAAAGTTATGACAGTACAATTAGAAAAAGACTGAACAAGTATGGCTTGTTTGGAAGGGTTGCGAGGAGAAATCCTCTTCTCTCTAAAACAGAACATGGCAGCACAGCTTAGGCTTGCAAAGTTACATCTGAATAAACCACAAGACTTCTGGAACAATGTTCTTTGGACAGATGAGACCAAAGTGGAAATGTTTTCCCATAATGCACAGCACCATGTTTGGTGAAAACCAAACACAGCATATCAGCACAGACACCTCATAGCAACTGTCAAGCACGGTGGTGGAGGGGTGATGATTTGGGTTTGTTTTGTAGCCACAGGACCTGGACACCTTGCAGTCATTGAGTCGACCATGAACTCCTCTGTATACCAAAGTATTCTAGAGTCAAATATGAGGCCATGTGTTCGACAGCTAAAGCTTGGCTGAACTTGGGTCATGCAACAGGACAATGATCGCAAACACACCAGTGAATCTAAAACAGAATGGCTGTCCAGACCTCAACCTGATTGAAATGCTGCGGTGGGACCTTAAGAGAGCTGTTCATAAATGAATGTCTGTAAACTTCAGTGAACTGAAGCGATGTTGTAAAGAAGAGTGGGCCAAAACTCCTCCACAATGATGTGAGAGACTGATAAAGTCAAACTGAAAACGATTACTTCAAGTTATTGCTACTAAAGATGGTTCTACAAGCTACTGAATCGTGGGGTGTACTTAGTTTTTCACAGGACTGCATAAAGTCCTGTTCTTTTCACCTGACTGTAAGGCCTTCTACGTGTTCATAATATACATATTTTTTTATTATTATGACTATAACACTATTTTAGTGTAGCTGGTGGATAAGAAAACTGCATAAAACAACCCACAGAAAAAATATTCTTCAACATATTATTGAAGAAAACAAACGAAGGCACTTTATTTATTGTTATGTGATGAAAAAAAAGATTGTTGCTTTCTTTGACACAGTACTGGAGTAAATAGTCTCAGCAGCTGTGAATATCACAGTGTGGAGGGCAGAAAGTGTTAAACGTAGACAGATAAAAGGGGTCTATAACTCAATTTTCAAGGAGACCACAGTGCAGGTTTGCAGAAATTTGATCCTGCAGCAGAGCAAGATTACAGCCTCTAACGCACATATACCTGTCTGTTTCACGAAGGAGGAGAGACAGAAGGATGGAGAGACAGAAAGGACAGACGAATACAGGGTAAATCACATCTGAAAGAAGAGGATATGCCACACATCTGGCAGCAGCTGGACTGCAGAGACTGCGTGCATGAGAGAGTGAGCATAAGTTGGAGGTGGGCGTGTGTTGGGGTGTAAAGATACCACAGCTCCTGAACCCAAACTTATTTTAAAAGGAGCTCAGTACTGGACCCGCCACACTCTTCTCTTAATTATTCCACAGCTGTGAACTGAGGGTGGAGAGAGCATCGGAGAAAACAGGAGAGAGGGGAGAAGAAGTAAGTAGAGGGACCGTGGCAGTGACAGAGTGGAGAGGCGAGAGAAGCAGAGACATCTGGTATTCAAACTACATGGGAGAGGGAGAAGGACTTCCTGCTGAGTCTTAAAGCATCATCATCATTTCAAGTCGTGAGTATTGGCTCATTTGCTTATTTTTCCAAAACAGTTCCCAGCTTGTGATACTTCTGCCACTGCATCATTAGTTTGCAAAGTTGAAAAATGTTGTTATTTCAGCACAGCCACAAACATAACAGGTGACAGTACGCTGGTTTGAGTGGTGCTATTGTACGGCTAATTTTCACTGCTCCTTTGATCGGCCTCTAAACTCAGATCTCCAGAAAACATTTACAATACCTCAACAATGAGTCACTGGCTTATTACTGTCCGGGTATGATTCACAGATTGGTCATATGGATGCAATCTCTTCTCTTTTTTCCCCCATTAAAACTGGACTCCAAAAAACAAAACCTTGCCTTGTTTTGCCAGATTGGACTGCTGTTGCTCTCCAGACACAGATCCAGCTGGAAAAAGCCTGTTTTCTTCGTCTCTTCAGTTTGACAGGGAACAAGACTTCTTTGGTTCACAACCTGCCCCCTTATCTAGTGTAGCTGTGCTGTCATCAGTGTGGTTTTACTGGGGGCAGGGCAGTGAAGCTGTATAAGAACCCAAAGTGTTTTTATACAGCTTCTTTTATCCTCTGCAGATCCTAGAAGTGTATGATAAAAAAGTTTTGAAACTTGCCACAGTGATTGGGTCTGTTCCTATGATTCGTCAGTCCAAGTTTCATGAGTCTCCAGTGCTCTGAGCTTTTGAACAATTTACCCAATTTTTTAAAAATCAGGTGCTGTTTGACTCAAGCTGAGGTCAAAGCACCCTATAAAGCCAGTAATTTGATTTTATTAAAAAGGCTGGAGATAAAGCTGCCAAACAGGAAGTGAAGTCATATTTCATGCTTTATGCTTTGAACTATCAGAATCATACTCATGCACGCAGACCTGACTTTTAGGAAGTACAAACCTGCTAAAATACCGTTCTCCTGATAACTGTGGAGCTGTTAATTTTTATTTTTTTTCTGGTAATAGAGCTCCAGACCAAACCTCACAGTTATCGGATGGATTTTAGATTTATAAAACCATTTCTCAGCTACAGCAAAGCCAACAAACAAGAAGAACGATTATATCTCAGCAGCAATATATTCATGTATTGACACCAAACTTTACTCATTCAGCACCCCTTGCTGTTGACTCCAACAAGATTGTGTCAGTTAACCACTGGATGGTGCTGCAATAAACAAAAGTAAATTTTCCCATCATTGCTCAAAGCCACAAATATTTGTTTTAATTTACTTAACCAGGAAAACGTGAGTCTTGAGATTTAAAGTCTCTCTCTTGCCTGAGTGTCCTGGTCCAGTTGACCTGATCAAGTTGCCATGACGACTGTGCCTTGCTAGGCCCCTCTTAGCTGTTATATTTCCAGCTATATGTTGTATAGTTGGTAAAAGAGGAGATCATCTATTTTAATGTATAAAAATGCAGATTTATTTAACTGATCACATTTCTCACACATTTGTGCGAAATCTTATCCTACAAAGTAACTAATTTCTTGTAGTGGCCCAAGGGGAGGGGCCACTAGTGCAAGGACTCATGGGACTGTTCATGTTGATGGTAAAGTGCTAAGTTACACTGTTACAACAGTTATTGCAGTTGTGTTGTGTCGGTCATTGTTATTATTAATTTATGACATAACAGTGTTTTCTTGTCTGCTTGTCTGCGGGTGGTGAGTATCCATGGAGTGAAGCAGTGTATGGAACACAGGAGTAGCAAGTAGACTGATATCTTTGTTTCTTCCTTCCACGTGAGCTCACCACAGTATTATCAGGCAATATTTCCAAATTCTAAATTTAGGTTTAAAGGAACGTGAATAAGTAAATAAAACTACCTAAGATCTATATTTAAGAACAGTAAAGTAAATCGATTTAGTAACTTCATACAACTACAATCACAAACCAGTGTTTAAAATTGTTTACGTTACACTCAAAAAGTAACTACATTATATCTGGAGCAAGAAAACGTTATCACAGTGTCAAAAGTAAAAGTACACGTTGTGCATAAAGGTATTTGATTGTATTTGAATAGTTTTATAAACAGCTTTGTACTTCAGTTTATAAGAATATGTCATATTTTATCCAATGTAAAATCTCGTAACATTACTCTGTACGTAAAAATGAAACAAACATATTGCTGTGTAGTACAAAAAAATAAAGCTGCAGAAACTGGAAACAACAGAAGTAATGAAAAAATGTACTCGACTACCGACTCGTGTTACTTACCGCTGCTCGATGCAGAGGTTTGTGCACATTTGATGCTGCTGAGTTTTAAGCTGTGATGTAAGCTGTAGTTGTTCAGCAGTGCGTGCCATCATGGCACAATGTCACTCTGGAGACACCTACTGTGTCAGGAAGTAGCCTGCCACCAAATGTTCAGTATAAGCTACTTTGGCAGGTATTTATCTGTCGGTTGCAGATTTTGTCAGTATGATTGAGACTTAAGTGGAGATTTTAACCAACTTATAAAGCCAATGAGTGGCTGCTATAGTAACATTTAGTACTGGCACATGCTTCAGCGAATTTACCATCTGTCCCAAAGACTGTATATAAAAGATGGGCGTCACCACCACAAAGTCAAACATTACCTGGTAAAGTCCCGTTGTGAAGCCTCAAGCTGAGTGTTTTCACCATCATCTTGCTGTTTTGAAACAGGACGTGATGAGCGATGGATAATCTGCCCAAGAAGCTGAGGGACACTGCACACTCATTGGATAGCAACTTGTCAGGCAACACAACCTGTCTTACTCTGCTTTATCGACACAAATGGGGAAATAGATGACCAAATGAATTTTATGTTGTAGTCAGTAAGGGCAATGGAGACCATAAATTAGTGCTAGCAATGCGATCATTTTCTCATAGACTTTTATACAATTAGACTACTTTTTCTAACCAGAGGAGTCGCCCCCTGCTGGCCATTAGAAAGAAGGCCTGTTTAAGGTGCTTCTGCATCGGCTTCACTTTTCATACCTGGAAGCTACGTCCATCTTTATACTGTCTATGATTTGTCTTTCCATTTATTCAACAATGATTTAGCTTACCACTTGCTGATTCCAAGAAACTGTCCCACATGAGGCAGTAAAGAATATATAGAACAAAACACAGTAGCAAAGTTACACATCGCACTGCCAAACAACTGTTTGCTTCTCCACTAATTAGCAGCACCTGAAGTTGCTTTCATTTCCACACCTGCTGGCCAGAGGTGTAAATACACACACACACACACACACACACACAAAAAGGGCTCCAACAGAGATAAAATTCTAAGCTGAGATCTCAAAACGTAGAGATCTGAGTATGAACCATGAGCACTGTGTACTTGTGTCTATGAGCTTTTCCTTCTCTTTCTGTATTAAAATTATATATAACAGATGACACAGGGACTTTTGTTCTCTTTTTCTTCATCTTTTAAAAGGGGGAGTGTGTGTCTGCTCATCATGGCCCCTCGCTCTCTGTTGATGGCTCTGATGGTGGTTGCCACAGCAACTGGGGCCTATGCAGTCGAGGAGGAGAATGAACTGGATTATGGGTACTGGAACTACAGAGAGGGAGGTATAAATCATGAGCCTGTGTTTGATCTCTTCTGTTTGGAGATACGGAGCCCGTAAATCAGTGTGCGTTTGAAGCTGTGTGCTATAACAGCTGAATGAAAAACAGCAATCTGAGATACTTTAGAGACAAGAAACCATTTTGAACAATTAAAACACATGCTTTCTCAATTTTCATGACTCATACGGGATGTTTTTTGTTCTGTAAATTGAAGTCTGATGGTGTCATGTTTTGGTTTCAGCTGAGAGTGTGAATGTGGCCTCAGTGCGCAGTGTGACCAGAGTTTTAGACGCCTGGGGAAAACGCATCTTCAGTGAGATCAAAACTCTGCTGCACTCGCAGCCCAGCACGCTGCTGCCTGACTACTCCAGGTGGGCCTAACCTTTATCACCATCCACATGATGTCTTATGAGCCTGAGGTTTGTTTACTCAGTTTCTCTAGATTAGATAAAAGATTCACTTTTATTTGATTACATGACCCCTGTTTAACAGCAACTGTTTTTACTGCAAATGTTTGTTTATTTGGCCTCTTGGGCCTGCAAAAAGAGTTCACTGTGTAGTTTTTTATGTCCATTGATTTGCACTTATGGAACATTTGTCCCATTTGATTCACCCTACCAAATTTCATATTTTATTATGACCTTATGCACACATTTCCCATTACTGCTGCCTTGGATATACTACTATATACACCTATCAACCACATTTTTAGGTACACCTGCCCAACTGCTTGTTGATGCAAGTATCTAATCAGCCAATCACATGGCAGAAACTCAATGCATTTAGGCATGTAGGCATGGTGAAGATGACCTGCTGAAGTTCAAACCTTCAGTCCAAGTGACTTTGAACATGGCATGGTTGTTGGTGCCAGATGGGCTTTCAGAAACTGCTGATCTACTGGGATTTTCCCACACAGCCATCTCTAGGGTTTACAGAAAATGGTCTGAAATAGAGAAAATATCCAGTGAGCAGCAGTTCTCTGGGTAAAAATGCTTTGTTGATGTCAGAGGTCAGAGGAGAATGGCCAGACTGCTTCGAGCTGACAGGAAGGCAACAGTAACTCAAAAAACCACCTGTTACACCCAAGATATGCAGTAAAGCATCTCTGAACTCAGCAGAAGACCACACCAGGTGCCACTCCTGTCAGCTAAGAAAAGAGATCCGAGGCTACAATTCACACAGAATCACCAAATTGGACAACAGAAGATTGGAAAATCATTGCCTGGTCTGATGAGTCTCAATTTCTGCTGCAACATTTGGATGGTAGGGTCAGAATTTGGCATAAACAACATGACAGCATGGATCCATCCTACCTTGTATCAATGGTTCAGGCTGCTGGTGGTGGTGTAATGGTGTGGGGGATATTTTCTTGGCACACTTTGGGCCCCTTAGTACCATCTGAGCATCATTTAAACACCAAAGCCTACCTGAGTCATGTCTATCCTTTCATGACCACAGTGTACCCATCTACTAATGGCTGCTTCCAGCAGGATAACACACCATGTCACAAAGCTCAAATCATCTCAAACTGGTTTCTTGAACATGACAGTGAGTTCACTGTACTCAAATGGCCTCCACAGTCACCAGATCTCAATCCAATAGAGCACCTTTGGGAACTGATGGAATGGGAGATTCACATGATGGATGTGCAGCCCAAAAATCTGAAGCAACTGTGTGATGCTATCATGTCAATATGGGCCAAAATCTCTGAGGAATCCAGCAACTTGTTGAATCTGTGCCATGAAGAATTAAGGCAGTTCTGAAGGCAAAAGGGGGTCCAACCCACTACTAGCAAGTTGTACCTAATAAAGTGGCCATGAGTGTATTATGTACATATACCTATGTATATCCCTCATTTTCTGATGTCTACTACTTAAACTAAACTTTAGCTGAACTAACTTTTTTTCACCTGGTTGTTTTACGTGGATAATTTTAGTAAAACAGCCCAGTACTCCTGTAAAAAAAGGAAAATCTGGAAAGATTACAGAGGAAAACTCAGCTTTTTATTTATGTATTTATTTATTTAAGTTTTGCAGATATATTTTGTGACCCTTTTGTGGGGCAGCTGGGTTTATTTTTATGGCACTTTTCAACAAAGAAGATATAAAAGAAACTTATATAAAAACTTATATAAAAACCTAATATAAAAAGAGAATTTTGCAGGGAAAACAGTCTAAAAAGGAGAATAAAAAAATACAGTGTGAGATATGAAAAAACTGCCACAATTGTAATTTGGCAATAGCAAACAGAAAAGACTTAACCTCTACCTAGTTTTCTGGGACTATGATATTGATATGTAGTGAATAGAAATGAATATTGCGTCTCAGGTTTTCAGTTTTGACTCTGGGGACAGTAAGCAGACATGTATCAAACCATATGAAAAGTCTGGAGAGAGTGAAGCAACATTAATCTATACCTTATAATTGAGTTCATGTAGTACCTGATATGTGTGAGTCGTCCTCTGAAGTTAAGTCTCCTCTGTTTCTCCTGCAGGGTGCGCCCTTTGTCCGAGTCTGTCAACGACCTCTTCAGGGAAGTCTCCCTGCTGCACCGCCGCATCACCGAGCTCTCTCATCGCCTAGCAACGCTGGAACCATATCTCCGTCGCTACGGCTACCGTGGGGAGGATGGTGAGGAGGCTGAAGGCGGCCAGGCTCCGAGCCTGAGAGGGAAGGTGGCGAGTCTGGCCCGGTACACCCCGAGAACCGCGGTGAGGGTGAGCCCGCCGAGGGGGAGCAAGGTGGTGAGGAGGAGACGGGTGAGAGTCCTGAAGAACGGGGGAGTGAAGCTGGTTCAGGCGGACACATAGATGAGGGAGGGAGCAAGTTTGTGGCTTTGTTAGGGTTGGAAAAAAAAAGTATAATGTATGAAATCCGTTTATGAACTGTTCAAAGTTTCTTAATATGCAATATAGCTTCTGCTTGGCCTTTATTAGGTGGGTTATTAGTGGGAGACAAAACTTCTTTAATAAAGTCTTTTACTATCAGGATTCATTGTTGAACTCTTCGTGTTGCCTCTTTAATCATTTCTGCTCATTTTGATCCTTATTTATGCACCAACTACTTTACATGGTCTTCCTCAACACACAGAGTTGCTCACTTCTCATGTAGATGGATTAGATACAGGAATAATGTGACAGGAGAATCCAAGAAGCCATCAGTTATTACAGACTGTTAAGAGCTAAAGAAAATGATTCATAAACTAAATAAGCCCAGACTGATTTTAGATGTAAATAAATCAAGCAGCAGCTCTTTATTGAATTATCTTCTTGTTATTAGTGGTTGTTTTGATAGAGGTTTTATATGTATTTTTTAAAAATTCACTTTGATAGGGCTGGACTCTTCTGATGATTTATCTATCAAAAAGCAGGAACACAGAATTTAACATGCAGGTAACACCATGATTAGAAATCACATCATATGGTTAAATCTACACCATAAAATTAGTCAGTGGATACCAAAACTGCTAGTGCATTAACAAATGGCACAACCTTTAGAAGTAAAATATCCATTACATCATTGGATATTTTATTTCAAACACGTTTCTTTCTCATTTTGTTAAAAAGCATTCCCACCCTCAAATGAAACAATACTCCCACACCGTCTCCTTGTTTGATTAAATATAATGTCATATTACAGTGTGCAAAAGAAAGTTTTTTTTTTTTTTTTTGGTTCTCAAACTTTTTCTGGCATGCCCCCACTTCAGAAGCACAAGAAAATTCACACCCCGTGATTGTTAACTCTCATTAGCAATAAAAAAGTATCCTCACTGAAGTTCACTTAAATAAAGATGCATATATTTAGCACAATGGCGTCAGCAAACTTGTATTTATTTTCCCTAAAAAAATTCCTTTTTATTCACATAGTTTCAATTTATATTTTTCAGCTGGTTGCCCACACCATACCTGTAGGGCAGTTTGAATCACTGCTTTAGTGCAATGATAAGCAACACAGTGATATCTTACATCCAGACAGCACTCAAAGTAGCTTAAATTCACAGTGAAGCATAGCATTTAAAGGATAAGGACACTTTTTTTTATCATATGTCTGTAACTGGGCATGGAGAAATGATTTCACAGAAAGTTGTTGGAGGTAAAATCCACAGTCCTGTAGACAATTTTTGTGAAGTTAATAAGAACCACCAGTAAGGAGTGTGTGTGCAGTCTGACTGCATCAAAACAAGTAGAATAATTGCATAATGTTTTTATGTAAGAAATCAAACAGAAAAATGAAAATCATTATGCTTTTCATTTTTCTCCAATACCAAAGTAGCTCACTGCATGCAGAGGTACATAATAAAAAGGAAGCTTATTTTTTCTAAATATAAACCAATACAGCCTTAAAATGTGGCTCATGCTGCAGCCCACAGTGCAACTCACTTCATGGAAACATTAAGTATATTCCTCTTTCTAGTAAAGACTTTACATCTGTTCCAACATGTGCACAGATGTAAAGTCAAGCCTATATTTATAACATAAATAACCTTTATAAGACAGACACCTAACCGTACATGGGCCTGTCAGCATGACAGACATGGGAAAATGTGAAGCCATGCTTTAATACCAACACTACAGACAGGAAAACATTCTGGAAAGTTGCAGATGAATGCTGTTCTCCGTCTACCTGTGTGTGTCCTAATGAGGTGGGTGCCGTGTTTTTGCCACAGGGTGTCAGTGCTCGTCTGCGGCCGTAATCACACACACGACTTTACACTGATTCACTGAGGCTGATCTTTTGTTTTTGCTCAGCTGAGGTCCGGGAACGGTCTTCGCGGGCCCGGCAGGGGGTGCCTATTATCTGCTAACATGATTATAGTGTTTGTTTGCGTATGGTGATCGTGTGTGTGCGTGTCGTGAGTGCAGACAGCGAACTTTATGCCTTCATTAAAACTTTGCCGAGTGTTTCTACAGCAACCAGTTTCTGCCTGCTCCTCTTCTACAACTTCACTTATCATCCTCACCACATACTGCAGGGTGGCATGTCCATTCTCTCCTTTTTTTTTTCCTTCTCACTTTCAACTTGCAGCTGCACCCTGATTCCTTCTTTATGTCTCCCCCCTGCATG
>VUQI01000890.1:1724-14226 GCA_015106735.1 Paratilapia polleni | reverse complement strand
GTTCAGCTATAAAAAAAAAAAAAAAAAAAAAAAAAAGAAAATCACTAGATAGTCACTCTCAGAGCTAGTCCACATGGCTTGATTCTTCTATTGTACCAGCAGAATTGCAGCTACTCTTTTGAAATTAAGATATGGACGTGTTGTGGGACTATGACAAAATGACAGCTTGTCCCTGCACCTGAAAGCGTCAGTCACACAAAACTCCTCTCAGCAATCATCACAAGGACACCAAATTATTCATCTGAAAAACATTTGAAATGAAGAGAAAAGGTAGAGGAACAAATTACTTTCTTCTTTTTTTTTTCTTTCTTTCAATCTGATGACATTCCTGACTATGGGTTTTTCACTTTCCAACAAGCCGAAAATTGTTGCAGTCACTGACACGCAGCTCAGGGGAAATGTAGCATGTGTGTACATAAATGAAAGCCCCTCTTAACAATGGTCCAACATGAGATGAGCTGTGTGCTTCATGTTCTCTGTATTTGTCTCATTGTCAGTCACTCAGTTGTCAGCAGCATTATTGGAATGATTAAGAAAAGGCCTTTTGTTCAGATGAAGGAATCGTCTTTATTCAGCTCATCTAGAAGGGAGGGACGGTGGAGAGGAGAGGAGTGATAAATCTCACTGAATAACTTAGGTCACGGCACAAATCACTCCGTTATTTTTACTACTTCTTGGTCCCTCTTTTGTCATTTTTCTTGATTGCCCTCTCATTTTCATCTGCTGCATTTTTCTCAGCATCTCTCACTTGCCTTCTCTCTCTGTCCATCAACTTTCTCTCTTTTTTTCTCCTGCTCTTACTCCACAGAGAAATGCAAATTGCAAACTATGAGGGTTGAATGAAGTGAAAGCTGTAGGCTTATTTAATGTCTGCTTGGCATGTATTGGCACCCTAATGTTGCACAGTGATAATTGGGTGAGCTGCTAATCAGGTGCAACATATAGGGGTTTGAGGTAGATGATGAAACAGCTGAAGACATCTGGTACGTGACCTTTTGTAACCTCCCCTCGCCCCAGTTCTGTTCCTATGCCTATGCATTTTAGAGCGGCTTTTATTGCTTAAAAACCTTCATAAACTCTAAAACTGTGGGTCACTTATTTCACACAGACAAAACAGTCCAATTTCTAATCAGCAACCACAGACTCTGACAGATGCAGTGCTGTTGCTGGAACATTTTGCCATAATTAAATTATTTATTAAGCTAACACTAGTTTCATGTGTTGGCTGAAAATGCCATAATCTACCAATCTTTCAATGGAATAACCTTGTAAAATGGCTTTTACATTTGATGGCTACATAGCCACCCTAAGATTTTAACATACATGTAAATAAAAGGCGCTTCTTTCTATTTTGTTGTCTTTGATACTCAAGTATGTAAGTCCAGTATGTTTAAGTGTTACATACCCAAATTTGGGTACAGTATGGCAACCCATTTATACGAGGAGTTCTTAGGTCTAGATCATACACACCCAGGTAGCTAGTTGTACTAAAATCAGGGAGCTTACCACTGATGGGGATATGATGTCAACGCTACTTAACTGATCACTCTGGTCTCACAATGAAATTGAATGCTGACTTAACATTTGATTTGAAAAAAGCAACCAAAATTAATTAGAAGTCCATATGGAAGTGTTGCCTGACAGATGATGAAAACGTATTTAGGTATGGAATGTGAAAGGGAGAAACTGAAATTCAGGCACGGCAGCTTGATTTCAGCAAGAAACAGCATTGTTCTTGTGTGGCAAAGTGTGCTAGTCCTAAAATGTAAATCCATTCTCAGACGTGAAACAGTACCGCGTGGCTGCTTATAGCTTCCGTACTTAGATGTATTTTAATGCACGTAAAAGCGAAACATGCAGTGCACAAAACGGGAATAACAGCCCACACACTGCTCTGTGTGTGCCCTTATCGGTTTTAGCGAGAAAACAATATGTCTATTTACAAAATGCCTGTTATAAAAAATACAAAACATGATATTAGACATTAAAAATAAAAGTTTTATATGTGACACAAGGTTAACAAGCTCTTTCATTCCACAACCATTTGCATTCCTAAACACAGCAACAGGGCTGGGCGATGAAACGATAAAGAGAAATGACTTTTCCTCGATAGAAATATGAGACACGGTCTATATAATGCCGATAGAACTCATTCCATCCATGTTTTGACAGACAACACGAAAAGCCAGTGGCAATGAGAATAGTGCTGTGCCAAACCAATCGTGTTTGTGTTCTTCTGTAACACTTAAAGTTTTTGACTGGTCAGAATTAAGATTTGAGTTTATTATATACACTTGTATTATTTATTTAAAATACAGTTATATAATGTTCTATAGTATATTTGTTATGTTCAACTTCTGACAGAAAATATATAATAATTTAAATCAAAATTAACCTCATATCTTCACTTGGGAGTAAAAAGAAAACTAAGCTTGACAGAAATAGTGATTTGATTTCTGTTGCGATATATATATCGATATTGAGTGATATGAACAAAAATATCGTGATAAGATTTTTTTCCATATAGCCCAACCCTACACAGTAATAACACAAAATGTAGATTTCTTTAAATACATCAGACAACAATGAACAAATATATGAATGCACTGTGGTAACTTAAGTAACTCTAAAGTAGCACAGTATTATTAGTGAATGCCCTTACCACGGGCAGCCACAGCCATTCCCAGCTTGTTTTGTTAAACTTCCTGCATTTCCAGCATGTTGGCATTCCCAGGGCATCGAATACAGCCATTCTGCCAAAGCCACTGGCATCCATCAGTTACACACAAGGTGTTTTTTTGGCATCTGTGCCTGACACATGGGGTTTAGGCAAAGGCAAATGGGTCTGACACTCCAAACTCATAACGTAATGCTTTATGATTGTAAAGGTACCCCTTGGTGTCACAATAAACGCAAGGGGTAAACGTAATTTTTCAACATGCAGGGTTAATGCTCTGAAGGTGCTATTTAAACCCAAACAGCAATAGTTTCCTAGATTTAACCAATGAATTTTTGTTGCCTAAACTTATCCAGCAATTAAAAACCAAGTGGAAAAAAAATAAATAAACCAATCAGTGACAGAAAACAAATAAAATCAAACACAAAGCTCCCAAACAGGACACAAATCACAGTCTCTGACTAAAAAGCTTCCCCTCCAACCCCCTAATGTGGATTTTGTAGTTCTTTAAAAGAACATCAAGGACAATATTGCCACAGCCAATGCGTCATCAAATGATACCTTCTGCGTCATTTGGAGATGCCAGGGGCATCTGACAAAACAGCAGTATTTGGCACCCTGGAAATGAGAACACGCTGCTATTGTTCCTGATGCCTTCTGAATTCTACTGCTCCAGTAAAACAATACCCCCTGTTATCAAACATTAACACAGACAATGGTATATCTACCGCTTTTACACTGACAGTTTCATTATATTGTGTTTATTTCCTATTAGTACAATGAGTGCTTGTATCTCCATGGATGGAGATGCAACTGTTTCCCTAAATTCCGACAGCACAAATGGCTTGCACAAAAATAGTACCTAGAAATAGCTGTATTAGTCATAAACAGAGTTGTAGAGTTGTTTGTTTGTTTGTTTTACTGTAGGTAATATTCTGGATCGGCAGACGTTCTAACAGTTACACCTGAGGCTATATTACAGCACATAAATGCAGAAGACGCCCCACTCTGCAAATACTTTGAAGTAGTTTTCTCACTGATTTCCATTTCGATTTTCTACACAGTCTATTCAAAGCATGTCAAAATAGCAGACCGTTCTGAAATTTTCATGCAGCAATCAGCTTCAGCCTCACTTTCATTGCTTATTGATGCTGGAACAGTTCACCTGAAAAGCAGCCAAAAGCCGGGACCCATCAGTGAGAGTGGAGGCTCTGATGGGTTGCGTCTCTCTCTGTTTTCATCTCCTTTATCCCAAGTTGTGCTTACAGTCTCTTTTTTCCCTCTGGGACACAAAAATATTAACTTTCAGCCTGGTGCTGCTGCCAACTTCCTGCACCTAACAGCGTATCCTGTCTATCACAGGGACTACTTTGGACGAGTATCTTTTGGGTTGTACTAGCATAAACTTTGCATTTTCTGTATCTGTTTTGTTTCATTTATGTTATTTTTTTGGAGATTCCTCAGTAGGGAGTAACATATTGTCCAGTATTTTCTTTGGTTTTGCAGACATATTTTTTGTCTAAACATGGGAGCACTCTTCCATTCCCTGTGTTACCCGATACTGTAGTGCTATACTCCCTGGGGCCATTTCCTTCTTTTTGGGAAAGAAGTACAGAGTCGCCTCTTCATATATTGACTCTCGGCTTTTAAATAATTAAAGATGCTCAAGAGCAGTTATCCTCTCCCTGTACTTGCTTGGGTCACTATCTTCAGCAAACTGGATTTTCACATACACCTCAAAAAGGCTGTGGCGCTACAGTAGCATACACTGTAAAATATGGATTTTTGACTTTCAAGGGTTTGTGAACAATATTTTCCAAGGCCTGTTAAACCAGTCTTTTTCCTACACACTCTCAGTGCCTTCAGTGGTACCTGCAAATGCTGATAAATGTGTTTATCATGTAGTAAAATAACCTTCTGTAAGTCATTTCAAGAAACCTGAAAAAATGCCAGTTGTTCTATTTTGTAGATTTGGTATGCCATTTTAAAAATGCAGAAACAAAGCTAAATAAGACTCTGTTTTTCCACTGATAACTGGTCATTAAGAATGGGGTTCAAAAGTTCATGGGGTTTGTGGACGTACCTACGTGACCTTTCTATTTTCTCTACTTACCCTAAAATACAAGAACAGAGTTAATATGAACACACAAGCAAGCTTTTTACAGAAGCTGCAAGTTTTATTTCCTTTTTTGGGAGAACGTTGATTGGTGCAATTCTACCTTCCTCATCACAGCCTAAAAATAAAAACCCATCATATCAGAAACTCCTGCACCTAAGACATCTGCATTCCAGTGCGAGGAGTTTATTTTAAAGATGTGTAAATGGTGAGATTTAAGGAGTGCGGATACAGCAATAAGATGATCACAAAATCCTATAAAAAAATAGAGGGCTTTATTGCCAAAGATAACTGTAACTACAACCCAACTCTAAAACTCATTCAGTGTGATTATATCACATATTAAATACAGTCTGCTATGTTCCTCTTTGGGGGAAAAAAAATGGATGGAGCTCTAAATATCATTCACATGCGCTAACACTACATAATACCTTGAAAGTAAACTCTAGTATTACACTAAGGAGTCCGCAACAGTTTGGTGTCTAAATGTTTTTATTTTTTATAATATACTGAATATTCAGGTTTAGTTATACAGCATTTAAGACACACAGAAAATGGAGGACAAACGGAGACTTAAAGTACCAAAAGGTGGATGAAAAAAAGAGAAACAGTCAATCAGAGATGGGGACACACAAAAGCACAAAGACAGACATACCAGAAGACAGATGGGACTGGGAGAGGCCTGGCAGAAGTGGCAGTGTGTATGTGTTTGTTTGTGTGTGTGTTGGTGTCTTTATGCCCCAGCTGAGCTTCGGCAGAGCAGCAACACAGAGGCCAACTTAAATGGGGAGTAGAGATTAAAGGCAGCGCTGAGGCCTGCAGCCTCTGTATTCAATCACCGCTCTCCCCAACATCTCAGCCTGCATGCTGATCAAGCCGCAGTGAAAGGAGCCTTGCACCCTGCCACTCCCATATACCAGTGCACAGACTATGCACTTCTGCTGTCATGAGATCTGATTTATACTTTCAAATTAACATCAATACCATCACGTTATACAAGTAGATTTTATTAATATAAGAGTACTGTTATTTTTCTTGAGATTGCCTTAGTGCACTGCTGAAAAGCACAGCTTTAATGTAAATGCAACAAAATAAAGCAACTTTGTACATTTGAATTTTTTTTTAGATGCATCATTATTGAAGGAATTTTCTCTTTAATCTTAGTCTTTAAAAGCCTCAAATAACTGGGATAACTGAGTTGAACACAATAGCTCAGATGGGGGATAAGGAATGGATCAGATCCACGGGAGTTGGATGTGGGCGTGTGACCAGCCTGTTTCACTTTTCACTTAACAAACTACAAGTTCAGTTCGATTTGTGTCTCTCTGTCGAGGTGTTCAACTGCTCCTGCTGTAGATGCCCCTGTAGGAAGAGAGCTATTTGTAACTAGTGTCACCTGTGACACCAGTGGATGGATGATTCATGTAAGATTGAAGCTTTTTGTTTTGAAATTATTACTTCCCAGGAAAACATCATTCATTTGGGGGGTTTTTTCTCAAAAAGTTTAGCTTTACAATTGTAACATTTTTACATTAGGTAACCTTTGATTAACTATTTATAAAATCACATTAATGACATTTTCTGAATATGCTTTCATATATATTTGTAAGAGTATGTGGTATTATTTGATGGTAGAACAGTTTCCTGTGCTTCTGGTGACTTGGCACCATATTTCGTTGCTGATAGATAGAGTTAGGCTTCCACAGTTTCTGTCTAGTTGCTGGTAGACTTTTCTTAGCTTTAATATCGAACTTTAAGAGAAACATAACAATTTTGAGAGACAAATAATTGTGTTATCCTGTTAAATTAACACTGGCTATTACTGTTACAGATGAGCGGGGCTGATAATGTTTGCTGCCTCGCTCCCACATGAACATTATTGTTTTATTATTAGACATAGCCGCTATCCACTACCTTAATCATAGCCTAACAAATGACTAATGTAAGTAATCGCTAATAATTAAATGACTAACGTTAAAGTGTGCACCAGCCAGGTTAACATTTATACCTGTTTAATATTTTGGTGTCGTTGGAATGGGAGCTTTACCGACCTCTCGAAATTCCTCATAAAGACCGTCAGTTTTTAAGGTGCTTCGCCAAGTTTGTTGCGCTACTGTTCATGCGTTCAGCTGCTAGTGAGGGGAGGGGCTGTGTCCCTGCCTGTCTGCAGTGGTGCTGTAGACTGGAGGAGGTGAAGACTGCACTGTTGGTACTATTGCAAATGAGTATATAATCTGGTAGTAATTTTTAGTATCAATTAGTATCCGAGTATCAATGTTTTTGACAACCCTACTCTGTATATATGCCGTCCACGGTACCTACAGTACTGAAAAAAAAAAAGAAAAAAGTATTGTGGCGGTGTCAGAAATTTGGTATCAAAGGGTATGGTAAATACTCGGTTTGGTGACATCCCTAATGTCAGGGTGTAATGTTGCACACATTTACAGCTCTTCTCCAACTCCAACTGATATTAAGGTATGGTATCATTTGTAGTGAATTCTGTATATGCAGCCCCAAACAGACGCACAAGCACATGAATGCAAAAATTCCTGACTTCACACATTTGTTTCCTTTGGCAGACAGGAACAGATTATGCCAAGAAATCCTTCACATTAATTATAAAGCCTACTTGAAGTAATTGTGCTTCTATTTTTGTAGCCACTTAATGGTTGTGACAATCACCGAGAAGCCCTCGAAATGGCTTTGCAAGATCGCAAAATATAACATTGTCTAGGATTACCAAGAACAGCAGAAAATGCTTGACCTGCGTTGCATTTTACTCCACACTAAATAGAATTTTTGTATGCATTAGAAACACACAGGAGCAAATATAAACAGCTTAAGCTGACCAGTCACACTTTCTTGTGGTCTTTTCTTGTGCTGATATCATTGTAACCCCAGAAGTCCCAAGCTGCAGTTGCATTTTTGAAGAACTGCACCAAAGCAGTGGAAGCGCTTCCAGGAGAGCTGCAGAGACTCTGTGACACCCTGATGCGCAAACATGAATCCATTACTTTTTCATATGTTGGTGACTGTGACTCAGAAGGTTAGTTTTTGTTTTCTGCTATCACTGCAGCGCCGCATTCTTCTTCACATCACGTTCAAAAAAATGTGTCGGTGCTTTGTACAGAATCCAGAAAATCCGCATGAGTGCACCTTTTTGAGGTTTGGATAAAGACTTTCAAAAAAAAGCTTTTGTTCAACTCATATTTTGTTGGGAAAGACAGGTTGTACATCGTGAATGTCCCACCCCCTAGTGAGCACCTCTGTCCATGTGCCAGTGTCAGTGAGAGAATATAAATAAGTTGGATAGAGAATATTTTTTTGAAGAAAATAAAGTGCAATAACAAAGACAGCACATTTTGAAGTAAAATGACAATTGTAGTTCTGCACGCCATTCATGAGGGAAATGTATGTAAGCTCTTCACCAACACACACACTTACAGATGCTCTATTATAGCATACATTCAAGCCCAGCTAGCCCTGATCAGGACCCTGATACTGTCTGACATTAGATGCTTCAGTTCCCCAGGCGTGCAGAAAGAGAGAAATGATTGGACTTTCAGATGTTGTGGGTCTTTAGTCTGCAAAACCATTGCAACATTTAAAGGACTTCACCTTATCATCATTGCCTGTTGTGACGTATCCTCAGGGGGAGGAAAAATGTGCTTTCCTGCAGTAGTCAAGTGGCAGCATGTGTGTAAGCACATAAGCTTTCCTGTGATACCAAGGGTTACAGAGTCGATTTGTTTTCCATTTTTTTCCCCTGCCGTTTTAATTGATGATCATTCATTGTTTCACACCGACAACCCGTTATTAAGCAGAGTTCATTATTCTAAAACACTAACACTAGGGAAAAGAGGGTGTCTCTGGGGAAACACCGTTCTTTATGTGCTTTATACAAGGTCACGGTAGGAAAAGGTAGGAAAAGGGGGCCCTAGCTTCATTATGTAGTTAGTAGGAAAAAAAAGCTTTTCATTTGTTTCCTATTGGACTTGAACTGGGTCCTCAGTAAGATTGTGGTCTCCCATTTTTTTTTTTTGTTTAGCAATGAACTGATTAATCGCATGGTCTGTAAACAATCCAAAGCAATATCTGCAAATTGCTTGTTTTGTCAAAATAATTAAATACCACCATGTGCTGAATTTCTTATCATGGTATACTTCTATCCACATTTTCCCCACACAAACCATGAAGCCAAGGTAGCATTTCCACATTCACACACTCTGGAGGCCATTTTGGGGCAATTCTGATTACTAGGTAGAAAAAAGGTCATGGAGAGAGACACTGTCTCTGGAAAGCGAGCAGAGATTGTGTCAGATTTAAGCAGTTTTTCTTCTAACTTCTAGTTAACTTTATGAAAGGCTATATTTTAACCCAAATATGGTGCATGCAAGCCTCAACTGTCATAGCAGTCAAGCCATGAAATTGGTTATAGTAGGGATGGGCGATTCAACACTTTATGTACATAAGTACTGGGCCACCTACACATTACACCTACAGGAGCTGGTCGGCCATGGAAACCCATGCCATGAAGCTCCCCGTGTACAGTTTTTGTGCTGATGGTAATGCCAGAGGAGGTTTAGAGCACTGCAGTTACTGAGTCAGCTAAGCGTTGGTGCCTCAGCACTCCCTGACCCTGCTCTGTAACTTTACGTGGTCTGCCACTTCATGGCTGGATGGCTGTGGTTCCTAAACACTTTGCAATAATACCACTTAAATTTTTTAAGGCAACAGGTGGAAAAGCAAAATTTTATTGTTAGGTTGAGTGGGGATTGCACATGTGTTAGTATAATTAACAATCGTTTGTCACATAATTTTAACAAATTTTGTAAAGATGGTTAGGAAATACTGGCAGGATCACTCCTTCACAAATAAAGCGCACATAAAGTGGAGGTATAAATTATGTAGAGCTGCATAACTGTAACTGCGTGTAATTTTAGTGGCATTAAAAAGATTCAACACACTTACCTTGATCATTTTAATAATATGGGACTACTATAGACAGTATCATATATGATGATATAGCTGTGTGACAAATAATTTTCAGCATTTTATTAATGCAAAAATAATAAAAATGTGCATTTTTTTTTTAATCTGAAATAAGATAGTATTAGCTTAATTTAGTGTCAAGATGATCACTTAACATTATGTTAACTTAAAAGAAAAACGTATTGTATCAAATCTATCAAATTCAAAACTTTCGTAGCAATAAAATAATGTAAAGTAATTTATTGTCTGGGAAACATCATTATATTATATATATTATATTTATATATTTTTATTCACAGCAACCTGGTCCTTGTTGTTAAGCAGCTTGGTGGGCTCAGGGATGGCATGATTGGCCAGCTGTGCACCATCTTGGTAGTTAATGAGGTCAGCCACAGCGTGCTTTAGCATTTGAGATGGCTCTGTAAGCCGCTGCATAGCTGTTGGGTGGGCTGCATCGAGCTGAGTAGATGTCCTCCTCCAAAGTCTCAGGGAACATGACAGCACGTACACGCTGGGCCAGGGTCGTGGCCTAGCCCTCAGTGTCTGTAGCCTCACCTTCAGCATCCGGGTTCCCCTAGCCGCTCAGGGATGGTGCTGCGGTGGTGACGCAAGACTAACATTTCTTTTATTGGAAAAACAATGACAAATGGCTGGCATTTTATACAGGAATGGGTCACAACCCCCTAATCAGTCACCCTGTGCAGCATCTCACCAGCCCTGATGTAGTATCTACATGTTTAAATCTGTGACATGTTCTGGGTAACAAAGTTAACTGTTAATATTTACCAAGTATAATGCTTACCATGTTTATTATTTCACTTTTGTAGATTAACAAGCTAACTTGTGCTGATTTCCACATAGCTCAGTGCTGCTGAGGCTGATGGGAAATAAAATCATACCTTTTTAAAATTCATATGTTGAGAAGCAGGAGCTGAAAATTATCTTCATGAGTTGTGTAGAGAAGCTTTCCTTAGTTAAGTCTTAGTTATAGTTACTTGCATGGCAACACTTAAGTTAAGTATGTCTGGATGCATAGACTGTATATAAATATGAGACAAAGAGCGAGAGAGGTGGAAGTCTGTTTATATATAGTCTGGTTATATATTTGGCAGTAGCCTATATATATTGCATTGTCTGCTTATATTCTTTTATGCTTAAGATTACCTTTTAGTGTGTGTGTTTGGGCTTCAGTGTGACTGCTACTTGCCCGAGCATTTTAGGGGAAAACCAGCAAAGAAAAATCAAATCACTTCCACTTCCTCAAAGCAAGTGAAGCACTCATACAAGCTTGCTTCACCAAAAATAGATCGGCCAAGCTACAGTTCTTTTTCTCTGTCTCGTCGTGATAAGGAAACGCTCCCAATGAGAATTGTCTCCAGAACTTTCTCTAACTCATGGCGGCATAGGCGAGGTATTAATAATTTCAAGGCTAACTTTTTTATGAGTTTTTTTTTTATCACTGTAGTCTGTGTGTGTCTGTGTTTCAGTCAATTGTATTTTTTTTTCCAGTTTATTTTAATTAAGGATCCAGAGCTAGTCAAAAAGTAAAGCTCAAGACATTGGCCACCCTTGAAAAAGAAGCCAGAAGATTGAGCCAAGAGCTTAACTTAACTGGAAATGGAGCAGCCTAACTTGGTTTGTCAAAAATTAATACAGTCTGCCTTCTAACAACTCTAGATTTCAAAAACATTTAATAACTAGATCTCCCCTTTTTTTTTTTTTCTTTCTGGGCTGGGTGTTTGGATTTCCTATAGTTCTGCTTTCACATGAGGTTGAGGGGCAACCAGCAACTAAGCACAACAAACTGTGGTTTACACTTTTGTTTTTATATACAGTAGAATACACAGAGAACATGTGGCACATTGGTTAAAGGTTCTAGCTGTTGAGCTAAGCTAAATAGCTCAGCTAAATGCATTAGCTTAGCAGGTATGTTAAGCTTGCTAAGCTAAATCTGAAAAATAGGCTATCTGTCTCTTTCACTGAAAACATAAATTAATGTTGGAGAAAACAATTTTTGTTTCAAGTGCAGTTGTTTTTTTTTTATTTCATTCATCTCTCTGCTCTTTTACCTGAAGCTTTAATATTGTTTGCTGCACTCACCTTCCCATCACACCACTTGCTGTTCAGTTGGCTCTTCCAGCCTCTGATTAGGCTTGTTAAAAGGATTCATTTAAAAGCTAGCCCATTAGGCCTTATGATAGAGTGATGACATCAAGGTTGTACTAACGCTGTGTTTGGATCCAAAACAGGATTGTAGACTTGCAGTCTTGGTGCTGGACTCTTTTCTGTCCGAACAGCTGTAGTGATATAGCATTTTAGTCTGGCAATGTCTGGGCAGCATGGTAGCGTGGTGGTTAGCACTCTTGCCTCACAGCAAGAAGGTCCTGAGTTTGAATCCACCATCTGGCCGGGATGTGTGGAGTTTGTATGTTCTCCCCATGTTTGTGTGGGTTCTCTCCGGGTACTCCGGCTTCCTCCCACAGTCCAAAAACATGCAGTTAGTGGGATTAGGTTAATTGGTAATTCTAGTAGGTGTAAATGTGAGCATGAATGGTTGTCTATCTCTCTGTGTTAGCCCTGCGACAGACTGGCGACCTGTCCAGGGTGTAACCCGCCTCTCGCCCTACGGTAGCTGGGATAGGCTCCAGCCCCCACCCGCAACCCTAAATAGGATAAGCGGAAGAAAATGGATGGATGGATGGATGGCTCACTATATG
>VUQI01000884.1:0-26806 GCA_015106735.1 Paratilapia polleni | reverse complement strand
GCTTCATGGATAAATACAGCTGGGTATCATCTGCATAGCAATGAAAATGTATGCTATGTTTTCTAATAATACTGCCTAAGGGAAGCATGTATAATGTAAATAGAATTGGTCCCAGCACAGAACCCTGAGGAACTCCATAATTAACTTTAGTGTGTGAAGACAGTTTTGCCAGTACTGTGGCAAAACTGCTTATTTTGGTTTTAATGCTAACCAGACAGAGTCTGGTGGGAATGTCACTAGTTTTGGTCATGTATAAACATAATGGACTAGTTAAATTTCAGCAGATGGTGGTGCTCGAAGCAGTATTGATTCTGGTGAAATAAACCAAAAAACTCCAAAGTGCCAGTACAGGAAACAGTGAGATCATCACCGTCAGTAAGATTCATCTGCTGGGGAGGCAATCTATTTGACAATTTTTTCTCTTTTCAAAAGCATAATGTTTGATTTGAAGGCATACCATTGAGCCAGCGCTGTCGGATGTTGCTGTGGATGCGCCCAGAGTCACTAGGATCGCTCAGGTAGGCCAGCCAGAACAGTGGAAGGTCAGTCATGTCCATAGAAATGTAGTTTCCTGACAATGGAAAACACACAGGCACACATTAAGGACTATATCTTACTATGCAAAAAGATTTAAGCCGTTTCAGCATCAAAACTATTCTGCTGCATTCTGAACGAATCCAAACACACATTCAGAAGAAGAACAATGAGTCCTGCAACAAGAGTCCTGATCTAAACATCATGGAGTCAGTTTGAGATTATATGAAGAGACAGAAGACACTGAGGCAGCCTAAATCCACAGAAGAAATGTGAAAAGTTCTCCAAGACACTTGGAACAGCCTACCTGCCCTCTACACTGAAAAACTGTGCATGCACAGAATGAATTCTGTTTCCTCTACAATGCTCTTTAAGTGGCTAAAACTTTTATTTTGCAGAATATAAAACCTTCAACTTTATCATGCACTGACAGTGAGGTCAGTACCGTAGCCCTGCTCTTCCATGAGCTCCTTGCTGAAATCCATGTAGACTAAGCCTTCATAGACCTGAAAAAGACAACGGTAACTTCTGTTACTGTACATTCAAGTCCTTATGAAACACTGACAAACAGGTCCACACACTGCTGATTATGATACTGACCTGTACAACTCTGTCCTGCAGGCCAGCAGTGATGAACAGCTCATCAGTCTCTACGTTAAGGATGAAGTTGGCTCGGATTGGTTTCGGGAGATCCTACAGCATATGAAAAAACCAAAATGACTCAGAGGGACACTCAGACATCCTTAGACAAATTCAACGCCCTATAGAAAAAGACCTGGATCTGCACCAAAACTGAAGTACTTCTTTCTTTGCCCATGCTCCACCTCTCCACCGAGTCTCATGTATTTCAGCTAAGTAGACTGGGCATATCATATCTGCCGCATGTCCTTACATTATCTGTGATGTTGTAGAATTTCATAAGACACTTCAGGGTAGCTGAGACGATGGCACTGTGAAGAGAAGATCACAAACAAGCAAATTATTACATTAAAAATGGACAAAATTATCTTTCAGTTAGGATATGAAGTTGCAAAATCAAACAAAACTATTCACCTGCTTCCAGCAAGGCCCTTCACAGAAACAGAGATACACGAATCCATCATTAGAGTCATGCCACATTCAAATACTGTGCACGCTGAATTGTTAACTTTTTATACATAGACAAGTATGTGAAGTAATCCTCACCACTTGCCGAGGAATGTTGGTGTCGTACTTCAGTGTGAAGTTCTGCTTTGTCAAAGCAATACTGTAAAGAAAAATGCAGAGCATGCACATGTTGAATGAGCATTAGCTTTGGAACTCAGTGTGTGGTGATTCAAACCGAAAAACATGAATAATGACAAAAAAAAAAACTAACAGGCTTCTAATTTGAGACTTTTTCCTTCACATATTGTTAAAGTAGCTAAATTGGCCAATGCATCTCATCTACTTTACACAACTGTACCACAGTCAGATAGTACAACAATGGACTCATAAAGTCATTTACAGTGATGGAATATAACTACATTTCATCTATGTATTACTGAAGTTACTCAATGCTCCTTTAAAAGATTTTTTTCTTACAATACTTTAACTTATGTGAGATCTTGACAGCAGGACTTTTGGACTGCGTGTAATTAATTAACTCTACTTTGTTGTATCGTTGCAAAAGCTCTGAACAGCTTCTTTCACAGCAGGTAATTCATTATCTGCTTTCAATTAGAAAAGAGACTTTGTTATGAAGTGTTTTAGCACTTAGGAAAATATCAGTAGGAAGCACAGACAACATGTTATAGCTCATCTCCGATCGCCTTTGCTAGAAAATACACCAATTTACAGCGGCAATGAGACCAATCTCACCCTTGTTTGGAGCAGAACTGGTAGAATTTTTTACATGTAGCCTGCAGCAGTCGGAGACCTCCCAGGTACCTGCAGTGAATAATGAAGACAAAGATTTCAAAATCCTCAGTACGACCACCTCTGTTCTGTGTTGGAGCTCATTCAACATGCTGCGTACACACACCCTTCCTTCCTGCTGATACAGAACAGGTCTTGCAGGCTCCCAAACTCTGTGGGGTCGTTGAGTGGATGAGGTACTAGAACCTACAAAAGTCACATGACTGTAACACAGGATGCTTTTGGATGGAGATGTTTTAGTTTACAAGAATGCGTGCGTGTTTGTGTTACCAAAGTCTGGCTCTCCACCAGAGTAACCTCGGCCCAGAAGTTAGAGATGGTCATGGCGATGGTTTTCCCATTGAAGCCATCAGAAGGATTTCCCATTAATCCAACCCTGTGAGTCATTGGAGATTTGGAAATTATTTTATATGCAAATATGATAGTTATTGTGTGCCTGTGTTTTCTTACCTGGCATATGACCGGTATGTGATAGGTTTAGCAGGGCTGCCTTGCTGCTTTGTGGAGTAATGGGTGAGCCACTTGGTATAGTCTGACAGGCCCTGAGAACATGGTATTAGACTGAAATTTAACCACAAAAAGGCAGTAAAATTCACAGAGCTGAAACCTTTCACTGCTTTTACCCGACCAAGTCATTTAAAGGGGACCTATTGTGCTCATTTCTAGATCCATATCTTACTTACTGGAGTAGCTTTGCATTCACAGTTTAAACGAATCCATATTTATCTTACACTGGGTCTATACTGAATGTTCCCTCAGTTCATCCTCTGTTTGACACAAGCTGAATCAAGCATTCATCTCTGGCTTTGTTTATTTTAATCTATGCAGAGGATGCCGTTGAGCTGAGCTCAGAATACAAACCACTTGTCCAATGAGCTGGAAGCCAGTGGGAAGCTTCATACCAACCACCTCGAGTTGCTTCTCATTGATGAGCCACTCCTGAAGAGAAAGGAGCCATTAAGCAACTCTTTATCACTTTATTAGTTTGTGATGATGTCATGGATATGGATTTGGTAGGATTACATATAAAAATGTAACAATTAAAGGTCATCATTTTCCTGAGATAACAGTATGTTTAAAAATCATTCCTGTCTCTTGCTGCCTGCATGAAGCATCACTTACGAACCCAGAACTGTCCAAAGGTCCTGTCTGTGGTTTGAGGCTGCTGGCTGAGGAAGTCAGACATGTAGGACAGCGTGTCTCTCTGGATGCAGTAAAACACCACACTGGCCAGCCGGGATGCTGTCAGCCCTTCCTGCGGTTTCTCCAAGAAGCGAGTTACCCTGATTCAGGAAGGTACAACAGATTAAATCCAAATCTGCAACATATACTCATTGGCCAATTTCTTTTTTTCCACATGGCAGCAACTCAATACATTTATGCACGTAGATATGGTCAAGATGATCTGCTGAAGATCAAACTGAGCATCAGAATGGGGAAGAAAGGTGATTTAAGTGACTTTGAATGTAGCATGGTTGTTGGAGCCACAGGGGCTGGTCTGAGTATTTCTGATCTGCTGGGATTTTCCCACACAACCATCTCTAGGGTATAAAGAGAATGGTCTGAAAAAGAGAAAATATCCAGCGAGCAGTTCTCTGGGAGAAAAAGTCTTGTTGATGTCAGAGATCAGAGGAGAATGGTCAGACTGCTTTGAGTTAATAGGAAGGCAACAATAACCCAAATAACCACTCGTTACAACCAAGGTATGCAACAGAACATCTCTGAATGAACCTTGAAGCAGATGGGCTACAGCAGCAGAAGACCACACCAGGTGCCACTCCTGTCAGCTAAGAACAGGAAACTGAGGCTACAATTCACACAGATTCACCAAAATTTGGTAATAGAAGATTAAAAAATACTGCCTGGTCTGATGAGTCTCAATTTCTGCTGTGACAATCCAATGTCAGGGTCAAAATTTGGCGTAAACAACACAAAAGCGTGGATCCATCCTGCCTTGTATCAACAGCTCAGGCTGGTGGTGGTGGTGTAATGGTGTGGGGGATATTTTCTTAGCACACTTTGGACCCTTTAGTACCAGTTGAGCTTCATTTAAACACCACAGCCTTGTTGCTGACCATGTCCATCCCTTCATGACCACAGTGTACCCATCTTTTGATAGCTGCTTCCAGCAGGATAACACACCATGTCACAAAGCTCAGATCATCTCAAACTGGTTTCTTGAACATGACAATGAGTTCTCTGTACTCAGATGGCCTCCACAGTCACCAGATCTCAATCCAATAGAGCACCTTTGGGATGTGTTGAAACGGGAGATTCACATCATGGATGTGCAGCCGACAAATCTGCAGCAACTGTGTGATGCTATCAAGTCAATATGGAGCAAAATCTCAGAGGAATGTTTCCAGCACCTTGTTGAATCTATGCCATGAAAAATTAAGGCAGTTCTGAAGGCAAAAGGGGGTCCAACCCGGTACTAGTAAGGTGTACTTAATAAAGTGTCTGGTGGGTGTAGTTCTGTGTACCAGCAAGCTGCATGACCAACCTCACCTGTGGGTATCAGGACAGACCTCCACGATGCCTCTGGAGCTACTCTTCTCCCCTTCTTCCAGCTCGTAGTATATGATCAGCTCTCCAGGCTGTAGCAAAGACACGGGAGAATGAGCTATGACACATTCCTTCAATACTTCATCCACAGAAATGGGTTATTAACAAAAAGTCCATTTGTTTCACAACACTGTTGTGAAACTGTGGTTTTGAGCTTCTTTAACTCTTAAATGCATGCCACAGGTAATAACCAACTCAGGACTACACAACATTCGGTGTCATTTATGCATTTTATTTTAAACGAACGTCTAAATTTACAACAGCTGCGTACCAGATAAGACAGTGCAAACATGAAATCAGTCTACACTCTGAGATGATTTTAAAGCCAACACAGTTTTTCATCTTTGTTATTATCTCCACTATGCACTGAAAAAGCAATATAACTTTAATTCTGTATATGGCTTAATCTGCTCCCGTTTGTTTCAGGGAAGGAAAAAAATCCTCTTCGTGAAAATAACCGACCGATTTTAAAGTCTTTCAGCTCTTCATCCCACAATTTTTAAACATCTGCCCAGTGCAAAATTAATGTGACACACCAGATAAATATCATCCACTGACACTGGTAAATGCCATCTTATCTGCTGATTATAGGCTGATATCAGTAACAAAAGCCATGTTGGTCGACACTGATATACTGCTGATATATCAGTGCATCCCTATCTGTAGCTCCTACCACAGTTTAACTGCTGGTAGAGAACATTTAATGATGAATATACCTCATAGTGGCCGTCTTTTACATATATACAGTCTGTGATGCAAACACAAGGTTTTGGTGTCAGTTCATACTGAGGTAAATGGCATCTATCTGTAACTGGAGAATCTCACCTTTGACCTGAAGAAGCGAATAACTTGAGCGATGTCAAAGTTTTGGTCTGCACACAGCATGTCTCCAGCAATCTGCTCACACGGACAAGAAATGCTATCTGTACACCAGGCGGTGGAATTGTTCAATACTATCAAATACATTAACCAGAGTGAGACCGATCATACCACGACGATGTCGTCCTGCAGCTTGCGGCTCCGTATGACTAATTCCAGGTCAGCCACGGCCCCGAGGCGGTCCTCCAGTGTGGTGCTGCCATCATTTACAACATTTTCAACGGGGAAGTCGTTAGCTGTGGCCCAGCGCTCATAGTGCTTATACCTGTTCGGTGTCAGAGAACAGGAGCAGAAGGAAGAGAAAAGCAACGTTTACAGCAAACTGTGGCAAAACTTCCATACACTAACCGCTATATGGAACAACTACAACTCACTTGTCGGCGTTAGTGACCAGATAGACTTCTGTGAACAGCTGTCGCCTGGAAGGAAATCAGAGACACCATTAGAGGATTCATTGAGTTTCAGAGGGACATAAAGATCTTTGGAAACTGTTCATGTATAGGTCACGCTCACGCACATGTTGACGGTTTCCCACCAGAAGTCAAGGATCTTCTTTCCTCTAATGCCAGGAAGCAAGGCCTTAGGTACCCCACTCAGCTGGCTGTATAGGCCTGTGTCATCATTCTGGCAGCAAAAGGAAGAGATTTACTAAATACAAACCACAAATTACCAACATAACACACCCATTCAGTATGAAAAACGGATATATATATATATATATTTCGCTTCAGACGTAAATATCAACTTTTTAGCAACGTATCGACAAGTGATGCTATGATAAAATCTCTCTTGGATATTCATAATCAGTTTGTGTCAAGAATGAGACTTTAATAAACTGTACTCAACTGCCGTCTACAAATTATATCATCACAATTTTTTGTTAAACAAATGGAATACTGAGACTTGGTCAGAGGCACAGGGCTGCACATTACCTGAACTTTTTCTATACCAATTTTCTACTCTTTATTTCATATGAAATATTCTGGTTTCCTATGAGGCCCATGTACGTATTATTTTATACCTCAGCACCAAACGAGGACTCTGGAGGCAAAACACGGCCCGTTATACTACTTTGTAGTGGGCAACATCATGTCAAACTAATGAAATAAGCTAGCTCCGTTAGGTTGTCCTTTTTTTGGTAAAGACGCTTATGTATTTAAATGCTTAATGCCGTCGTGCTAACCATTACATTTCAATCAATAATTCGGCAGACATAAATTAATTAACGGCATTCTCTTTAAAGAAAAAAGCTTTCAAGAAATTCCTACTGTATTACCACCACAATGCCCTGTAGGTGGCGGTGAAGACCTGCGTGAGTTAAGGATAAAAACATGTCATTTTACAAAAACTATATTATGGTTTGGAAGTCTATGTAAGCCGAATGTCCCAGTGCATCGTTATGATTTTGTAAATGCGCTAAGAGAATATCTAACAGGTACAAACGCTGCCGAGAGCTAAAGCAGTGGTAAAGTGTCAGTGTATTTAAGGCAGCTCGGCAGAGCTACCGCTTCACAACTAATATGAACTTTGCACTGTTGATCCGGTGCAAAATTCAACCACCTTACCTTAATCTGTGACTCTAAAACGGTGCCGTGACCGGCTACCAGCAGAATACAGATCATTAGTGAAGCTGGGTTTGTTCTGGTGTCCCCTTAAAATCTACATAAACAGAACGTGGCAGGCAGGAAATGTCTACAGTATCTGCAGGAGCTTAAATCTTCGAGCGTCAACAAAGACACTCACTTCCGGAATGAGCCTTCAAAATAAAAGATTTACTCGGGAAAATGGAATTTAGGAGACAAAAAATCGGTTCTACATTTTTTTAACCAATTTATTAACTTTAATAAACACAACTCAGAGTGGTTTATGACATGTAGTATAATATTTGAATTTTTCTTATTATAAAGACATACATGGCCTACCTAAAATGCAATGCTTTCCCCTCTTCCCCCTTTATTTAGTTAGTTACATTGTTGCAATGTAATAAATGTCCCCAGTGAGAAACAATAAAAATACAAAGCGAAAGGAGTTGGACTCTTGATGACAAACCTATAGCATCAACTGGTCAAAGTGATATAGGTAAAGGATGTCAACATATGAGTTCATTTGACACAGAAACACAGGAAAGAAAAGAAACACGTGAGAGCTTACTGTACTGGAGGCTAATGATAATGAACAATCATTATGTTTGTGCAGGAAGGCATTAAATGAGGGCTTTGCTAAACCAATATCATGATTGTACTGTAGATATCAGGCAAAAGGATTTAAATGCTGTAAAAAGCTTTGAAAACAACATTTAATGATGTCATTTAGCAAAGAATTTGGATTTGAATATTAATGACAATATTCAATTATTTTTCCCATTTCATGCACACTTGATCACAAATAAAGTATCTCCAAAGCGTTTCAAGTACTCTTTTGGCCCACATATGGTTGTCTTCACACACCCGGCGACTACGGGTTTCTCACTGGGTGTCTGTGCTGGATGATCCCACAATGCCGTGCTGTCGCAAGAGGTTCCTCAGGATCTGATTCTTGGACTTCCAGTCTTCCACCTGAGAAAGAGCAACACAGAAAACAGAGCAGAAAAATACAATAAGAATAAATACACTGCCGACTTTTGACTTTGCATCAGGAATAAAACATGATGACTTTATGATGACATTAAAATATTGATATATTTTATACATTACTGAAGGAATGAGACATTTTAAAACAATATAATAAATAGAGTGATACAAAATTCTGCTCATACCGTCCAGCACTGGGCATTGATATACAACCACTAATCCAAAGTTTCTTGCCATCAACCAAATATTTAACGTCAACATGCCATGTTTTGTGTCTGAGGTCAACAACACAGCAACACGTGCACCTACAATTACAATGACTTTTCCCAGTCAGGAAGTAATTTTCCAGTCACCACACCACACCACAGTCGCACAGCAATTGCTCAGCGGAGAGTAAAGTAAACAAAACACCATTACAGGCTGGGAAACCAGACCAATAGTACTGTTTATGTATGCTAAGAATTTTAATTTCTAACTGAAGTTGCCAAGAAGTATACCTTCAATGTGCTGTAGAATTTAAAATATATACACTGACTGTGTCATCACTTAAATAAAGTCTCTGCTACATGACATTGATTAATCAGTTTTAGCTGTAACCTATCAGAAATCAATCATGAAAAATTTTGTGGTAACTGGTTACATCCACGCTTTCTCAAGGCCTTTAAGAAAGTGTGCCCCATCATTCTGTGGGAAACACTGTATGCCAAAGTTTTACTGATGACATATTATGTACAATTGTAATGGAAGCAATCCTGGTTCAAACTTAAATTTCAATACAAAGCAAGCCAAGGAACGCAGCACCTGGATACAAAGTTTTTAAAAAGTCAATACCAGAAAGTGGCAAAAGTGCAGACACTTGACAGCTTTAGTCTTGAGAACAGCGTAAAACAGAGGCTAACATACCTCCTGCCTGAGTAACTGGTTGTCAACCCTTAGGCGATCCAAAACACTGACATCTTCCCCCAGCTTCAGGTTGCTCTGTCGGAGCTCCTTTATGTACTCGCAGGCTTTGGACAAGATCCCCCCTTTACTCTGAAACAGAAGATACAAGAGCTTAAAAAAAAAAAATTACAACAACATTAGTTCTGCTTTTCGTTTCTATATTAAGAATGTTTCTCCATCTTCCCTGAAACATCATAAGTATGAAGTTTTTGGGAAGAAACAGGTTGTAGGGATTAACACTCGCTGGGCTCCACTTCATTGTCCCTGGGAAATGGCGAGTAGCGTGCCTGAACACTCACCTGTCCCGTCTTGGTGTAGTCCACGTTACAGTCTGGGATGGCCTTTGAAAGCTGCACAATCCAGTTGTTGATCTTGTCCCTGCGCCTCCGCTCAACTGTAGGTGGAACATTTCAGTTCAACACTTATTGAGACATTCATAACAACGACACAAAGTTCACACTGGATGTTTGCGCTCACCTTCGTTGTGCTGGGCTCTCCGTTTTTCATCTCTGGAGGCCCGAGGAGCATCCTGCTTTCTACAACACAGGTAAGCAAATATATTGAGCTGGCTCAATTTATTGGAGATATTGGAAATTTCTAGATTAGGTTTAATTCCAAGAAAATAAAAAGTGCTCTTATTCTGGAAAACTGTGATGGAATTACGCAATGTACGGCTGAGTTCGAGGCGCAATCGTCCTTTGATTGGATCCCGTCAAAACCTCCTGGGGCGACATCATCACATAAAGCTGCCCTGTAAACCAGTAAGGACAGAGTCAGAGGACAAGAGCATCAGGTGTGATCAGAAAGTTCCGGGACTGCTGCAATAAAATGCAAATTTAAATGTGGCCGATATCCTCTTTAAGGTCATCTTGTCACGCACCTCTGGAACACTTCCAGCACAGCTGCTGCTTATAGATCACTCACTGGAAGTTTCACTTTGACCACCTGCACCTGTGCCTCTGCAATGCATATTGGATCTCCTCCAGTGTGTCAAAATAGCGATCTTTCAATTTTGGGGATGTTTATGAAGCTGCTGGGAGAATAATCTGGCAAGTGGGGCAGGTTATGGGTGAAGATTGTGTTAGTGCAGCTTTAAAAAAAAAAAAAAATCCTGCATTTTCAGTGCACTGTGAGCCAACTAGGGAGCGGTCTCACTAGGATTTTATTGACACCCACACTGCTAATCATTACCAATACTTATAGATACTGTTACTGATACTACTCTGCATGTATTGTGTAAAATAAAGAAACAGCAGTGGTTATGACCACCTTTACCAATGGCAACATCACCAGTGATTTTTTTTTTTCCCATCTCAACTTCATACTGAGCAGGTATGAGGGGCTTTGGTAATATGCCTCTGGAGCCAGGTGATGCAATGATCCCAACAAAACCAGTTCTTTCTGGTCAACAGGACAGCTCACACTAGCTAACTGTGGGGGTCCCTCGATAACCCTTGCACCAGTTGCTTATCCACACTTTGGTAGTGACTAGTCTCAAGGTTTTGACCAGTGTATAACAAGCCCGGCGGCTCACTGGACTTAAATTGACCCCCCCATGACACAGTAGTTCATGTCTGGTCTGAGCAAGTTTGAGGTCCTGGGTGAAACTGCTGAACAGAGGTGCAAGTGGTCATAACAGGACTTTCATGGAGTGATTTAAACATAGCAGACGCACTAAACTCTGTCTGGAGGTGCTCAAGAAGGTGGTCATAAAGAGGAGATTTAAATAAGACAAGCCTTGATTCCTGGTTCTTTTTGATTGCACCTCAATAGCATTTTAGAATGAACAGGTTTAAGAATTCACACAACAGAAAAGCCTTTAAGCTATCTAAAAAATGCTACCCATTCAGCCTTCTTAGTAGTTTATTTTTCATAATTACTTACTAAGAGCAGCAACAGATTAAATTCAACTGTACCGTATCTTTGAAGAGCATACAAAGGTAACACAAAGGTCTGTATTAGGTTGTGTTCCAGGTCTGACAGATATGCAGCGTTTACCTGTGGGTGTGGTCTGGCCCAGCAGTGTGTCAGACGCCTGTACGGTGGTCACCATGGTGCCAGTGGTGGCGTCCGCGATGGTGGCGGGGTAGTAGGTGTACTGTGTCTCAGTGCTGCCGTCTCCCTCCAACGCCTCTGACTGGGAGAAGACAGCCTGAATAGTAAAGACAGTGATCTGTAAACATGACTGAATGAACAATGTCCATGTCCAGAGTTTAGTGACTTGCAATGCCCACTAGCACCACAAGAGGTCCACGTAGATCAGCTGTTCCCTAAAGGAATCTTCCAACCTTCTGAATCCAAGTCTGTGAGCTTTTCATTAAAGTGGACCTATTCTGCTTTTCTGTATTATACTGTTAGAGTGATAAAGGCTCATATTAAACATGGACAAAGTTTCAAATAATGAGGACAGTGCATGTACAAGTACTCTTTGTGAGCCAAAAGTTTAGATTTCACAATGCTCTCAACACTTCAGACAGGTTTTTCTACTTCACTGAGTGCAGCTATCCCTGATATGGTCATCTCAGGCACACAGCACTGACTGTGAGTGCTGAAGTCCAACCCACCTTCAGCTTATGAGGGGTAGCCAAACAGAGAGAGAAGGAAGGGTGCTAAAATGGCTTGTTTCAGACAGTGAAGTGTAAAGAGGCCTTATATTATTAATATGATTTTGAACTGTGAATCATACAAAGCTAATCACGTAGAGTCCCAGAATAAAAATATGTAGCTGGAAATTCACAGAATGCATCCTTTTAAACCCCCACAACTACGCAGTGATGAAGTGTTGGAGCTAAACTCTTTCAATCTTTCCCATCTGCCTCCTCAGCAGAGGAAGTTCATGTCCTGGCAAAAGAAGACTTGTGCTCTCAGGTGAAATCAAAATACTTTTTGTAAAAGGTGTTAAAATAGGTCAGAAATTCTAAACATGCTGGGATGCTACTTACATTTTTTGGGAGACAAGTTTGTTTTTTTCCCCCCCAGAACTAAATGTAAGTGTGTATGCAAGTAAAAATTCTGTCCATGTCAGTAGCAGGCAGGTTTAAATTTAACAAGCAGCATAATCCATGTGTTTATATGTTTAACCACCTTTGGAAATACTCAGAAAAGCATTCTTATGAAGTTAGCCATTTAGTTACCTGTGTGACACTCTGAGTGGTTGCAGGAAAACCAGCGACCAGGCTGACCGCTGCAGCTCCGTCTGTCTGACCCTCCAACTGTCCATCTGACACCTGGATCACTCTGTAGGTCACCTGCAACCCAACACGTCACACTGAGCGGCTCATATCTCATTACCACCAAGGTGACACGTAAGCCAGTGGACAGCATAATCTAAATCTAACTTAAACTTTTAGGTTGGAATCTGTCTGTGCTGTTTCCAGAGTTTCCTGCTGCATAATAGTGGATTTGTGCTTAGGTGTAATTTATCACAGTCAATGTAATTCAAGTCCCAAGAGAAAAGAAAAGAAACAAAAAAAAAAAACACCTCCCTCTCAGTGCTCCCGTCCTACCTGCCCGCCTGCTCCTTCTGTCTTGAAGAGATATTTGATGGGTTGGTCAGTGAAGGTGGCAGCAGACTGAATGGTGGCAATAGCTGCTGGATCCTCAGCGGTAGCCACGGACCCTGAAGAAGCACAAGTATGAAACGTAAGACCGGCCTAGAACTGTAAAAAATAAGTCTGATGACACAGCATCAGTACGAAAAAAAAAAACAAAAAAAATAAACAACAACTTGAAACTGTGTTACTTGTGATTTGGGTGTCCCCACACAACCAGGTGTGCTCTAGAAGGTTACAAAACTGCAAAGACTTAAAGGAAATGTTATAATAACAACACAATCACAGCAGAAAATGTCAAAGTCAAGTCACTCATTATCACCCATTAAGACCTAAGGGGACTCCTCTGTCTTTCTCTTAACCAGTTCTTTGAACACACCAGCAGGTGGATCTTGGACTCACTATAATCACATGGAAAGTAGGCTAAATAGCTAGCTAAATATTAAGTTTCCCCACCAACCTGTTTGTAGATGAGGCAACTCTCTTCCTTCACCTCCTCAAGCCTAAAAGCTTCTTTTATTCATAGCAGTAGTTACCACCAGATGCCAGCAATGACAATATGCATGAGTCTTTCATCAGGTCTTCAAAAACCAGTTCTAGTTAATAACTGCTTCTAAACTGTCCCAACCTTTGGACTCATACATTTCCAAGCTTATCAATTCCTTCTATCCGTGTTTGACACGTTCCAAAACAATAACATCAAACTTTGAAGTACTGTGTGGAAGATTCCCCTCAGCAAGTATTTGAATCACCAAATATTTTGTGACAAATACTCCAACTCCACTGTCTGCAACTGCAGCTGGTCTCAGCAGTCCTTATCCTGCTCTGAAGCCTTGCTGGACTCAGCATATGGATGCATGCACACAGCCTCCCCTGCTGCACGTTCTGGCTAAAGTGGCCCACCATTTCAACGCAGATCTCCAGAGCAGCAGAAAAACGGCTGACACCAGCTGCAGTCCAAGGAGGTTAATTCCCACCACAGGACGAAAAACTCACAGGAGAAGACACTGACTGATAGAGTACTGTCACAAGAGCAACCTTCCCAACGAGCCTGCAGCTAGGGAAAAATATGAGAATGGAAGGGTCAGGACTAGCTGGTTAGCACTGTCTCAGCAGTTGTCCACTAGTAAAATCAGTTGCAGATGGTGTTGTTCTCTCAGAAGGGTTAAAATAAATGCTAAAAGGAGTTGGCAAATATAGTCAGGCGGCCTGGATGGCCCACTAAAGTAAGGTTTATGGTTAGAAAGCTCTGTCATCTACAAGCACGCTGGTGAAGAAGAGGAATCTAGTTGTCTGGTCAGCTTTCCATCTGATTCTAGCTGTGCAAATCATCATAAAGAAGCCTCCACAGCACACTTTAGGTGAAAATGAGATATTTGGCTGTTTTTTGTTGCCAGATACTGACTGCATCCTTTTTAGAGGCAGCGTAGAGAGCTGAAGAGCACACAAAGCCGAGGGCAGAAGAGAGTCCAAGTCCCACCAACCCAAGGACACTGAAAGGCAGTACCTGAACTTGAACCTGAGTCCGTCTTTAACTATTTAAAGCACACACAAATATCATGGCAGGCTCTTGATACATTCTTGATAGGCAAACTTTGAATACTCTTTCACGCACAGTAAAGGCAATGATATGGAGAGTTTTTTTTGTTTCTTTACCTTCCTCGTTGACGGTAACAGTGCCGTCTTGTTCTGGGCTTTTCTGCTGGCTTCGCACATTGGAAACGGAGGAGAGGAGACACGTTGTAGTTACATAAATGAGCTTATTCCCTTAATAAATACTAGACCTCCAGTATAATTTTATTGTAATTGGGTAACAATGGCGCATTTAACTCGCGGCTCACCTCTTCATTTCTCGGGAAGCTCTTGGACGACGAGACCGCCTTCACTCGCTCCCACAGCCAGACTGAAACAAGTTCATGAGTTTGACAAATAGAAGGGACAAACTTTGCAGAGCTAGAAAATATGGAGTGTCGATATAACTTTGAGCGACAATGCACCTAAAGCGGGAGAGAACAGCTATAACGATGTTTGATAAACACGTTGGCGGTAGCTAGCTGTTAATGCTGAAGGAGCGGAAAAACAGCGAACGTTACGATGTGCAGTACAGGAAACGCGCAGACTTAGCCTTCAAAGTTAAAGCATCAAATTACAGCGTACCAAAGGGAAAACACGAGGCCAGTCACAGAAGCGTTCAACATCGGTGTTTATCGTTATTAGGGTTATCTTTAACATTAAAGCAGTCTATTTGCAGTTCGTGTTTGTATTTTATTTCTGTGACTGAGCGAAGTTTCGAAAGGTAAGCCAAAAGAGCTATAGTAATTTGGAAAACTCACCGGAAATCTAATGTCTCATTGTGGCTAATGGACAGAATTCCTGTCTTTCTGTTACGTTACCACTCGGCCCCAGCGGTTTTTGCAGATGTTTAACAAAGCACTTCTCTTTCTGCCGCCTTAGTGAAAACAGTGTCTGCACTAGCTAATAAACACGATATTTAACAAAGATTCAAATCTAAATTATGCGCACGGTTCTAAATTTAAGCCCAATATATTCCAGCCTGAACAAAGATCTACTTACGCCGCAGTGGTCCCTCCTCCGATATTTGTCAACAGAGCAGTTTTAGCTTTACGCATGCGCTGCAGAAAATTAAGTCGCCTGATTCCAGATCAGTTGACAACTCAAATACTTACGAATACTTCTGTTAAAAGCGATTTGAATATCTGACCTGAGGTCTGGGGGTGATGCTTATATGTTTAAAGTGGAGATGGGGCATTCGGGGACACTGAGATAAGTTTCAGTAGCCTGTAATTTCTGTGTGGTGAATTTTCTGTTTCGAGGCCTGAAAACATTGTTCATATACATATATAACAAAGGAAATGTTTCTCAGCTGAAATTAATTAAACTAAACGGCCAAATAAGTAAAGACGAGACGTTGAATTGCTTAGATGAACCGCTTATATTTTATCATTCTTTCGTAGCTCTGTAAGGTCCGCAATATTAATTTTTAAAATAGCTATATTACACGACTTCCGATACAGTTCCGACATTGTTCACAGTAACGTGAAATTTCGTTTTATTTATAAAAGAGTAACAACAGGAAGTCCTAAAAGTTGCTAGCTTGACGCAGGTAAATTGAAAGTGTCTGCTTCGTAGCCGAGAGGGTTCACTGTTTAGCGGACATATACAGAGGGTCTCACGGCGTTTGCGCGCAATTCTTCAGCATAGTCAGCGTTACATTTATACTTATATGATCGGCAGAGGGTCAACCATTAAAACTGACCACAACAAAAATCAGCGTGGGTCATTTTTTGTTCTTTTAGAAACTCGTGGAAATTTAATTTTTAGTTGTAATACAAAGATTGTTACTGGTTGTAACATTAACAGTGAGGAGTTCTGAGAGTTCTGGGTCCTGGGTCTACCCCGGGATCTCCCATTCGAGTTTTCAAGTGAATAAAAGACGACTACTCCGACCAGAGGCGGTAAAAGTACTGGACAGCGCCCGTGGTTCGATCCCGCGAGCGGAATAGATCACATAACTGAGATGCAGAAGTAACCACTGAGCTAAACCAGCACAGAGGTAGCAGCGGGTGAAGTACCTTTTAAAGGTCTCCGCTGCCTGTCGCAAAGTAGGAACTAGCTCACAGCATGCTTTCAATAGACTAGAAGCTATTGTGGTGCTGTTTGATCTCTGAGGGAGGAAGGAGGAAAACAGGGGAAAAAAGTTATGGAAACATTCATTTGACACCATCATCCACCATGGCGGGATTTAACAGCTGCACACCTAACATGCAGCCGATTTCCCTTTCTACCACACCCCACAACTGTTCTACCAGGGACATTTAGCTGAATGAATGAAGACAGTTCAGATAATTATTTAACACAAAAGAAGGAGAAGAATCTATACAGCATCTGTGGTAGGATTCCTTCTGGGAAGTTGCGGAGTAGAAACTTGAATGCATTTATACCACCAATAGCTACCAGTCTGGAATCCGACAAATACTCAAGTTCAATTCAGTTTTATTTATATAGCGAATTACGTATATAAAACGTAGTTATCTACATTTTCATAACAATGTTTACCTTGTGTATTGTTTCCTAATTAGTTTTTTTTACTGAGTTCATTGAATAACTGCTAGCACATAGTGTTTAGTATTGTAAACTGAGGATCAGAATTATTTTTATTGCCAAGTTTGTACACAAACGAGGAATCTGTCGTGGTGTCATGGTGCAATACAGTGGTACAGAAGTGGAATATATTGGATTTACAGTATATACAATATATACATATATAAATATAAATATAAGTACACACAATAAGGATATATACTAACTGCCTACGGATATTAGAAGAAATTAAGAAACATGTAAAGGTTATGGACAGGAAGGGGGGAGAAGTGCAAAACCTAAGTAGAACATGATGTTAAAAGTGCTTGTACTGAATTCAGTGTGCAAAGTTATTATAATCTGAGTATGTGTGTTATTGTAACACATTAATTGAGCAGTGAGCGGGGCGAGGGGGCGGTGTTAAGTAGTCCAACAGCCTGGGGAAAGAAACTGCTCTTGTGCCGTGAGGTACTGGTTCTGATGGACCGCAGCAAATTCAGAATAAATCTAACAGTATTTTTTTCCAACTCTGTGTGTTGATTTGGCCTACTTATCCAAAAAAAAAACAAAAAAAATTAAATATGTATCTTTGCTGTCTTTCTCTTTCTCTCAGATGGCTTTATGGATGCCCAGGAAGGATTAGGGGAGGAAGGATTGGGAAAAGAGGAAGGAGGAGGATGGGATGTTGAGGAAGACCTGGACCTTCCTCCAGAGCTGGTGAGAAAAAGCATTCCTAACCCTAGATATGAGATGAGTACAAAGTTTAGAGGTGAGCAGTTTTACGATTATCTTTCTTCCAATCAACAGGACGTGCCGGTTGGTGCAGGTGGAGGAGCAGAGGACGGCTTCTTCGTCCCACCCACCAAGGGCACAAGTCCAACCCAGATGTGGTGCAACAATTCCCAGCTGCCAGTGGATCACATCCTGGCTGGCTCCTTCGAAACTGCAATGAGAGTACGTTCATATTGATAGTATTTCCCACACTGTTTATTTCTTTTTTTTTTTTTTTTGGTTCACTTTAATAATGTAAACCATTTGTGTATAAACTCAGGCCTAAACTGTTGATTACCGTTTCTACCACAGCTCCTCCACGACCAGGTTGGAGTTGTGAACTTTGGCCCCTACAAGTCGCTCTTCATGCAGACACTGTCCAGAGGACGCACATGTTACCTGGGGCTGCCGTCCCTGCCCTGCCTGCGTGGACACCCACAGAGGAACTGGAAGGTACAGCTGTTAGTCTGTGTGATACTATAAAAATAAATCCACCAAACTATTAGGATGTATAGGGTGGTGTTCATCCATTTTCTTCATAGTTTCTTGATTGATTCTACAAAGTAAAAACTGACTTTTTTTTTTGTGTTTTTTAGGACTGTGGGGCAAAGCAGGGGCTGCCTGCAGTGGGCCTGCGTCTCTCTGATCTCATCGCCCGCCTGCAGCAGTGCTACCAGCTGACCACAGCTGGGCGATTTGAGGAGGCTGTTGAACGCTTTAGAGCCATTCTTCTGTCTGTACCTCTGCTGGTGGTTGATAACAAGCAGGAGATTGCAGAGGTAAGCAGCAGGCTTGCCTTGAATCTGATCCATTTAATCTCTAAAGTCCATTTTGTAATGAACCTACAAGCCCTTTGCTGTATGATGCTCACGGGCCCTGTGGTTTTCAGATAAAGTAATTTTGTTGATTTATATATAATCAGATATTTAACTGTATTAAAAATGTTTTAGGCTCAGCAGCTGATCACAATTTGCAAGGAGTACATAGTGGGTCTGACCATGGAGACTGAGAGGAAGAAGTTGCCCAAAGACACATTGGAACAGCAGAAGAGGTTGTGTGAGGTAAAAACATGATGTAACCTTCACTGATTGTTAAGGTTGTTAATGTGACTAAATATCACCAAAACGTGATAAAATGTTCCAAAGAGCTATCATTGTTCATTTAATCATTTTAGTTTAATTTCAGTTATGTTTTCCTTGCAGATGGCTGCTTACTTCACCCACTGTAATCTCCAGCCAGTCCACATGGTGCTGGTGTTGCGCACAGCTCTGAACCTCTTCTTCAAACTGCGTAACTTTAAGACAGCTGCAGGCTTCGCACGACGCCTCCTCGAACTTGGGCCGAAGCCAGATGTTGCACAGCAGGTTTGTTGTTCATCAATCATAACGTAATTTTTATTTAATAAAGGTCTTTATGTTTAATGGCTTGTAATGCACTGGTCTCATTCTCTTGCCATCATATTAAAAAAAATCTCCCTGACATTTAGACTCGCAAGATTTTGGCAGCCTGTGAGAAGAACCTGACAGACGCCCACCAGTTGAACTACGACCCCCACAATCCATTTGACCTGTGCGCCGCCTCTTTTGTTCCCCTGTACCGCGGACGCCCGGTTGAGAAGTGCCCTCTGTCTGGAGCCTGCTACTGCCCCACTTACAAAGGCCAGATCTGCAGGGTCACACAGGTACCCCTTGATATCAAATGATTTGAACAGTGAGTGGGTGGGGCTTCTGTGCCTGAGATGACCATATAAGGGATCATTCCTCTCATACAGAGCCAAGAGCAGAAAAAACTGTCTGAAACTGAGTGTTCAGAGCAATCTGAAACCTGAGCTTTTGGATTACTTGTATGTACACTCACCTCATTATTTGAAATGTTTTTGCCATGTTTAATAAGAACATCCAGTAAAGGGTCCCCCTGAGTGTATGTGAACACTGATTTATTTATGTTGGAAGGTATTTGTTTTTCAGTAAGGGAAATAGGGCTGTCACTGTATCATATTTTAACAATTTTTCACAGTATTTCACAACAATAATATCACAATATCTATAGAAGATTTGAAAAAAAGCAGTGCTATCAGTCAAAGTCACCTTTAACTTTGTTAAGAAATAAAGAATTAAAATATTATAATGCTTAAATTTTAAAGTGTTCACCCAGGGTCTATTTATTTGAATCCCTGTCTTTGCTATAACTACCATTGTTCCCCCTTGAATCTTTTATTTTCCCTCTAATCTTTAATGTTGCCTCTTTTTCTAGGTGACAGAGATTGGCAAGGATGTGATCGGTCTGCGTGTGAGTTCACTTCAGTTCCGCTGAGAGGATGAGAAGACAGTCAGCGAAACACATCCACTCTTACTTTGTAGTAACAGTACAATTACTAGCATGAGAAATGGAAGCAGATTTATGTATGTGTTTGCTCACAGTGCTGTTAAACCTCTTTTAATCTTTTCAGCTGTCTGTTCCTGTTCTCCACCAATCCTCCTAAAAGCTTTTTGTTGTAAGTGCTGCTGCATCATCAACACACTGCTGTGTGCTTTATTAGAGCTGTAAAACCTTACTGTTAACTCTCTTCTGACTTGTATGACATGAATAATGCAAAATGAGCAGCACTACGCTGTGTATCTGTGGGAAACAATGAAATAAAAATATCCTTATATGAAGCTGTTTCTGCGGTGTTTTGGATTGTGGTATGGAGCCCGCTGCAGTAATTCTGCAACAGATCAAACTGAAGAGAGATGATTAAGGTGAAATGGGAACATTTGAAGTGCACCTTAAGGATGAGTCATGAGGAATGAAAAGTGAGAAACCTACACAGTTGACTCACTCCTTGGCTGCCATCACAGTGGTCCTTAAATTAAAAACGAGGAGGTGAAGTGTAAATAAATTACTTTATTATAAGGTTGCCTGTTACACCTGACCTGTTTCTTAATAAATACTGAAAATGTGGTTAGTCCTATGATGTCCAGAACTGCCATTGTCCGAGTCTGTCCTCTATCTGTAAAGTGATTTCATTATTCACCAAACAAAACATTTTGACGAAGGGAAAGAAATAAGTGCATATGTATATAAATAAAATAGCAAATAGATCAATAAAGTAAAAGAATTACAATCTGTCACAGAAAGGAAAAGGGGCCCATCCCAAAGTATTTTAAACACATTGAGAAAAGAAAATAACACAAAGGCTTTCTTATTGGTTAAAGGCTTCAGTGACTTCCTGAGGAAGCTAAACTCAAAAGTTATATTCAGCTGTTGCTTTATACATGGTTTAGTTTTAAAATACCTGCATTTATTCATAAAAAAACCTACCCTAATAACAATAAACCATTAAGAATAAAGTCCAGATTCCAATTTTCAACACATACTCCAAATCTAATTGTTTCCATTGTCAAAGCTGATTCAGTAATTCATATTCAAATTAACCCTCAGTCTCATGAATTAGTTAGTTGGGTAAATCTCATTTTGTATTTTGAAGTTCACTTGTTGAAGGAGAAGAAGTCTAATATAATGTCTCTTCCTAAACCTCACATTCCTTCAGAATATAATTCCTTTTAACTGGATAAAATGTCCTTTTACAAAATGTTTCTGATAACTGTTTGTACATTTCCTATCACAAGTCGAGTCAATTTCTGCTACGCAGAACTGTCTCAGTCCAAATGTAGCTGAAAACTAAATTACTCCCTTCTTTGATATTCTAGTTAACAAAAACTAGACTTAATAATAATAATAACTTGTAATGTCTGATATTACAACTTGTAAAACTTGTCCCTCACAAATATCACCTGTACTACAATGATTAAAAAGACTAACACTGAAATTAAACCAAAACTAAATATTTTCAAAACAATAAAAACGAAACTAAAACGAGCAAACCCACTCTGGAAACTAACTGACACTAAGCTGAATTAAAAAAATAATAATAAAAATAAAAAATATTTTGAAAAACACTTGGGTTCATTTTGGCTGACTCCGCCCTTTTTTGTAAAGCGGAACCAAACAGCAAAACCCGGATGTTTCCCCATGTCAACACTTCCTGTTGTGTTTTATGCTTTTCAAACTAGGAAGATGGATCTGCTGTCGAACAAATGGATCATTAATTTGATAGTTTGTTTGTTTTCCTTAGGTAAGTTGTATTCCCACGTTGCTCAATTTGTTTCTTCGTGTCACTGCTGAAGAACGAAGTGTGTTTCGCTTTCAGTCGGTTAGCTTCATGCACTTCTTTGTGCCCGGAGCTAGCTGAATGCTAGGCTAAATTAGCGTTAGCAGAAGCTTATCTGTCTGCCTTTAAAATCTATTCCCTGGTTTTAAAACGAGTTTTTCAACTGACTTCGGTGCTACAACTATTCTCGACACATTTCCATCATCTGGATGTGCAAAAGAACCCCAGATACCTGTGTTTTTATTAAGCCTTTCTGGTGACTTTGTTAGTCACAGATTGGGTCAGTCCTCTTCCTAAGAGCAACTCAGCATCAGCGTGACCGCTCGTGATTTCCCCGCTGCGGCCGTCCCGGGAGGGATTAAAGGGTGGACCGCCATACCAGATTTTATACATGTTTCTTGTAGTTTAAGGTTATTTCGATTTTTGCCTGATTCTCTGATGAGATGAAACACAAGCGAAGCCACTTTCCGATATTTAGAATATCCTGGTAAATTCGGCATACAGGTGAGCAAATATAGCAACACTTGAAATCAGTTTATCATTTTCTTCTTCTGTTGCTCTGAGTGCTTTGGCCGGAAGATCAGGTGAAACAAGCTGAACAGCTGTATTTTTTCGTTGTAAACTTAACCTACGTTGGATGAAAGTTAAACAGCGTTTATGGAGTGTTAAAGTACGAAGTCCTCACCAAGGTTATTGTGGTTAACTAAACCTAAACTGTAAACTAAAAGTAGGTGTGAAAAACACCCCATTGTAGTTAAATGAAATTAAAGCTACACTTTTGAAAAAAAAAAAATTAAAACTAACTGAAGCGATATTGGATGTAACTAGAAATGTTTTAAGTTTCTGTCAATTTGGTCAAATGCTTTATCACAGCCTGGCTGATGTGGTTTTGGCGCAGATGTTTTATGAGCCTACATGACACTGAGTCATCTGTCTTCAAAAAGTGTTATTAGTTTTAATATTCTGAAAACAAATGCCCCTGGCAAATAGCAGAAATATTTTTATAATAATAATAAAGAAAATTAACACTATCACTGAAACTAATTAAAACTAAATCTTTTCAAACATTAAAAACTAGAATGAAATGAACAAACCCATTCTGGAAATTAACAAAAACTAAACTGAATTGAAAAAAGCTCAAAATGGAATAAAAGCTGTTTAGATAATACATAAATATAATAACTCTTGAACTTATTATAGTTTAACTATGATAAAAGTTTGGGTACTAAAAAAAGTATACTAAACACGCTTTTGCAAAAATAGTGTGTTGAGTTGTAAACATGCAGTTAAGAAAAATAAATCTGATATGGCAGCCCATTACCCTTTTCTAGATACTTAGAAGGTGCTTTTAGGCCAGGGGTGTCAAACTCATTTTAATTCATGGGCCACATACATACAGCCTAATTTGATTTCAAGTTGGCTGCACAAGTAAAAGCATTGTCAGGGTTTTTCCTGGCTCAGAATGGGCCTTTGGGGGGTGACTGCACACCTGAGGACAATTATTCCTCATTTAGTTAAGGTGAAAGCGCATGTGTTGTCTTATTTTACTAAAGTCTTATTTTAAGCTTAACTAAATTAAATGCTGATTACAATAAATTTGTTAAAAATCACTGTCCTGGTGGAACACCAGAACCTCTTTGGTAGGTGCCATATTTTTTGTATGCAGGAAAAACCCTGTTTATGTAATAATTTATATATAAAAAGAATTCTCCACGTTTTCCCCCTTCTTTAAGAGTAAACAAGTACAGTTTAGAAATGCTCTTCTGGACCAGTTTTAAAAACTGGAACCTGAGCCCAATTTAAAGACACACCTAATCCCACTCTTTTTAAGGTTTGACAGCAGCAAATATTATTTCTTGTTAAATAATTTTTCTCATTTAATGAGCGATCCATTTACAAAACAGATGATGAGCAGCCTGAGCTGTCTTGAGATAAATGAGTGCAGTTTCAACAATATATTTATGTTTTTCCACATTCATGTCATGACATGTACATTACAATTTACAGACCACAGCGGAAAAAGCACAAGACATTTACATGCGGAGGTTTTGGACCCAAACAGCAATGACTCAAACAGCTTGTCTAAATTTAGAAATACGTTTAACTTCACAGACACGTTCACTCCTGTGGAGTAAAGCATTTTTTTTTTTTTGAAAAATTTGAGTAATTGACAACTTTATAGTTGACAAGCCCACCTGCTGGCCGAATGGGATCCTTTGGCCTGCTTTAGGCTGTTATTTAATTCATGAGTGGTTAGATGCTTTCCTGGTGTACCATGTGAAGGACAGTCTGAAGCCCTGAAGTGTCTTACACAGTACTGTGCTGTATATTACTTTGGAAATCAAAGCAGCATTGTATTGCTTACATTTTATGAAGAAGCTAGTTCTAATATTATCTAAAGAAAAGACATTAAATAATCTTCCTGTGAGAGGGTATTTATATGAAAATTATTTCTACAAAACATGTTAAAGGAAAAACTCCTATTTCCAACCTGGTTCTTAGACATAAAAACAGACGTCTTAAAATATTTGATGAAAACCTTAAACATAATATGTGAATAAACTTGTCGTTAATATATTAAATAACATTATAGCTAAGTTGTCATATATTATTAGGAGTTAAACAGTACTCCAAAAGTAAAGCTTGGTTCTTACTTCAGTTTTCAGACCACGGTTTCAGTTCATACTTCTGTTTTTTGGGGGTTTTTTTTGTTTTGTTTTTTTTTAATGAGCAAATGAACAATAACAAAGGGAAGATATTTTTAACACAACGCTGATCGCTTTATCATGAACAAAAGATAAACTCCATCATTCTGCTGTATTTCCAGTTCACTCGTTTCCTGAACGAAACATTACAGCTTCACTTTCATACTTGCATGATTTAAGTTGGCATTAGCAGCTTCACGTGGTGATCACGGCATGAAAAGATGGAACAGCGATCCATCTTTCCATGCTTACTATACCTCAGAAAGTGCCTCTTCTCTCTGATAATTTTATGTTATCTAATAGTCAAAAGCAGTTGGTTGTAAGTGCAGGCTATAAAAAGGAGAATTAGTGTTATCGTCATGCCTGGAGAAACTGTCTTCTTAGAACATTATTACAGGGACATGCTGTTGATGGAAACTATAAGAAATGAGAAATTGGCCTGTTGTGCTTGAACCGTATGTATGGATGTTTTTAATTCACTGGGAGTTCATAGTTTGTTCAAACCTGGAGTAGATTGAGATCCAGCAAATGTTTACAAAGTTTGTTAAAGGATTCACAATAAAACAAAACAGATGAGTATAACAGTGAAGATGAAATTTTCCTACTAGTCTACTCTTTTGTCTCTAAATTAGGAATGTTTGTTTCTACTGAGGAGATAAAGGATGCAACATTCATTTTAGATTTTGTAAACATTAAATCTGTCATAAACACACTAACCTCCATGTTATCTTGTCTGGATGTTAAAATGTTTGTTTCCCTTCTTGCAGGTGTCAGCTGTAGTTCAGTGGAAAAGAAGATTTATGTGCATCTTAATTACACTATCCCATGTGTGCGACTGCTAAATGCGACGCATCAAATAGGCTGCCAGTGTGAGTACATCAAGTTATATTAAAGTGATATTATTGTGATGAAGCTAGTACACTAGTAGATAAAAGTACTTGTTGCAGTTTGGAGTATCCTAGATGTACAGTGTGAAATAGTAAAATCCTTTGTAGAAAATAAACTACAAACACTGTTTTCTGTGTTGTCGCTTCAGTTATTTAAGTTGACACACACTTCTGTGTCTGTGAGAGAAAAGAGCTTCTAAAGATGAAAGCCCATAATAAAAACAAGTGTTTCCTCTGATAGCTACCTGAATATCAAAAGACTGAATATCAATAGAAGTGTGTGCTGTTGTCAAAATACAAAAGCCCCACCAGCAGGAGTTTTGTCTCTGCTGCATGAACATTTTTCTTCACTTATCTCCAGTAATGGAGAATGACCAAAAAGCTTTAAGGACATTTGTATCTTGTACAGATGTATCACTGCTGCTCATATTTCATTTCTTCTTGTGGATTTCAGCCTCTTTATCAGGTGATGTGGGTGTGCTCCATGTGCTTGAGTCAGAGGGAAACCTGGACTGGGTCCTGAAATCTGGTCCCAATCCTCCTTATATGGTTATTCTGGATTCCATGCTCTTTACAAGGTACAGTTAACATGTCTCACCCTGCAGTGGAAGCCCCCACAGTTGTTTCTAATGAAAGTAACTCTAACTCTTTCCTCATTTACTCACATACTAAATCTGCTATTGATTTGGTTTTATTTTATGGAGTGAAGTGATAGTGGCCCAATTAGGAGATGCAGACCAATGTGCCATAAGCAGTCAGTTACTGACATGTATAATATAGTAAGTTGTGTAAATCATAGCTGTCTAGCCTTCGGGAATGAAACTTGAACCATATTTCAAAAGACTCTAACCCACTTCCGATCTCTGTTTTTCCCTGTATCATCTCCTCTGCCCTGTGCCGACTGCCTGCCCAACAGATCCATCATGATGAAACTGAAGGATGGCTCCAGCAGGGTTGCTGGTGTTGTTGTTGTGGTGCCAAGCTCGAATCCAGCTGATGGCTTCTCTCCACACACCACCTGTCCCAATGAGAACTCAGGTGGGTGGGGGTTACATGTTAAGACTTGCTCCATAGTATTACACAAGTTCTAGAAATAAATTGTAGTTTGATGATCCTCTGAGGGCACAGCTCATAAAATCACAAGTTGTAGTTGGGTCATATTTCATGTTCTGAGCTCAACTTCTTAAACATTGCAGTATCTCCAAAATATCTTGATGCCATCAGCAGAGATTTAATGTTTGTTCCAGGGATT
>VUQI01000877.1:6257-23614 GCA_015106735.1 Paratilapia polleni | reverse complement strand
ACCTTGCATTTAAAACAAAAAAAAAAAAAAAAAAAAAAAGGAATTACATAAGACTGTGTGCATATTAAATACCTGCAGGAATCAGCTTTATTAGATGTGATTTGCATCCACGTTGCCCTCTCGTTTTTTGAGTTCAGACCCGAGTGGGAATTAGTCTGATAAAACCACGGGTCTTGTTTGCTGGGCTTTTTGTTGGGGATGACCCCCGGGTTGCCCCGGCTTACACCAGGACTAATCCCCATTCTCCTCCAACACAAAAACCTCCTCTCTTCGCCTTCTCCCTCCTCCTCTTCCTCCTCCTCTCATTCATTGCTCCCTCCCTAACCCGGGGCCTCCAGTGATTCAGCCATCAAATTTAAAGGAGGAAATAATGTAACAGCCGTGACAATTGCACACACAGATGGAGGCGTTTGATGCTGGAGGTCAGGAATGGGGTAAGATTTAAGAGCCGGTGTTGAAGTAGAAGTACCCAGGTGGAGGTGGGATTGAAGTGGGCCCAAGTGAGGCCAGTGGATGAATCAGTAGTTCACTGACTATTGGATACTTGTTATCTGATTTTCTTTAGATTGCTGAGGTCATGACCTTGCAGGCAGGTAAGATTTAAAAAAAGAAACACTGTTTTTCTTGGCCTATTAGTACAATCTTTTAACAAGGTGGGTCTGACTGTCAAGGTTATAAAGTAAGTTGCAAATGATGCGAGATCAAGTTGGTCAAACTGATGATGGAGATGATAAATGAACAGTATCACAGTTTGAGGCTAAGATGACAGAAATGTCTTCTCATCCTAAAGAGTGCACATTTTAGCTGCACATAACTTCCATAAAAGTACACATTGAGTCTATTTGAAAAGCACTATTTTCAAATATATATCCTAGGTGTATTTTTACAGCTTGGATGAAAGAAAATAAAAAAATCAACCCACAACATGAAGTGATTCCTCAAAATGGAAATAAACCTCTGGCAAGTGCAGCTTTGCTTTGTATTTTGAATCTATTATGGAGTGAATTATTATGGAAAAAAAACATGAAAATGCTTTTGTATTAATCCCTGACACTAGAGAATAAAGCCACAGTTTGTATTATATTTGAGAAAATATAAGCAGCCAGAAGATTAGAACAGTTTTAGGCTAATATTTTGTATATTTTTCTCCCTGAGAGAAATCTTTAATTAACCATCAACTGCAACCTTACAGATAAACAATCTAATTTCAAAATATGGGATCATATATTATCAGCTCCTGAGTATTTTGAAGTAGTAATTTATAATTGCAAATTATTTTAATTCTAGGGCAAAAACCTCAACAAAACAGCAAACAAGAAAAAAAAATGCAATTTCAAAAGAAAAATTTATACCTACATAAAGTCAATTTCCTCATCCAGACACCCTTTTCTCAAATGCCTCCATTACCTTAATAATGACCATTTCCAGCATGAATTTATACTGATATAAAGTGTGTGATTAAGATTTCAAAGTTGGGTAATTAGTTAAGTTTTAAAGGTCTTAAAAAAAAAGTGATCAGAATAAAAAGCACAACATGATCATGTTTACACTGTTTTTAATCATACCAGAAATAATCTATTAAGAATCCGATTAATTCACAACATACTATTTTGAAAGGCACCTCTGTGGGGAGAAAACATGAGTGCCTGGAACGGTTTAATTATTATTATTATTATTATTATTATTATTATTATTATTATTATTTTGTCATTTTCATTTTTGACTAGATTTTTTTTTTTATTTGCGGATCAGCATTTGTAAATATATCCTAGGAATGCAACAGATGTAAATAACCTGCAATTATTAGAAATTCGCACGAGTTTAAATATGCAAACATTAAATACACCACGAGCTTTCTCCAAGAACAGAAGAAATTCTTTAAAATTTATTAAACTCGGCGCATATTTGTTTCCTCTTTAACCCCAAAATGTGGCATTTTGTAAATTATGTACAATTGCATAAAAGCGTTTTCAGTAGGCCTATTTATTCACAATTTACAAGATTTTACAACAACAAAAACAAATTCAAATTACACCGACTGACTCACATGTTTACAAGCATTAAAACTGGAAATCAATTTAAACTGCAGCCTAGAAACTTTTTCAACACATCTTCCACTCCGCCCTCCGTTTATTATACGGTCCCCTCTTTAAACAGCTTTTATGGATCCCTTCAAACACACAGCTGGTGCCTTTAATTCCACAGAAAAGTCGGAAAAATAACCTTCAAATCGCACCAGCCTTCACGGATTATAATTGAAATCGTGTCAAAACTTGGCATGCTCTGTTCCAGAGAGCGAATGTAAACCGGATGCGCTTTCCTTTAACTCGGACAGACAGAAAAATCCATCACTGAAAGAAAATAAAAATAATAACGATTAAAAAAAAAGTTTGTTCAAAGTGATTGCATTTTTATGGCTATAACCGCCTATAATTTACAATTCATCAGCAGCTTGCGCCCACATCTAGAGTTTAAATATTTGGTTGTGGTTTGTAGTGCTTGCGGGACATGTAGAGATTTAAATATGGGTCAGGGGAACCGTCCCGTTTACCGGAGTGGAGCCGCTGCTCTGGTAGTGCTGCGGGTGGAGCACGTGCAGTCTGCTCTGAACGGAGGAGTCCCCCGCCGCCTCGCCGGTCGGCAGATACATGCTGATCATGTCCCGCAGGTCTCCCGTAGGGCAGGGCGGCGGTGCGCGCGCGGTGGAGACCGGTGGGCTCACGCTTGGCTCAGATTTCACAAGAGATCCCAAAGTCCCTCCGATCGCTCCCGACACCGGAGAGACACCGGAGCTTTGGTGTTGGTGAGTGTAGCCGGTGATGCCGCCGTAGCCCGGCGGAGAGGCGCTCATGTAGCTCTGAGAGTTTGAGATGGGGCTGTAAGATAAGGCGCTCATGTCATACCTGTGCACGGGCTGCGGGTTGTGCGGGTGGTGATGCGGGTGATGGTGCGGGTGCGGGTGGTGCGGGTGAGCCCCGGTGCCCGGGTGTTGAGTGTATGCCAGCTGTGCCTCCTGCATCATTGCATGAGCCGCCGCTGCTGCAGCCGCCACCTGGCCCGAGTATGTGCCGTTTGCCCAGCCATTTACGTGCGCGGCGTAGCCCGCATTTGCCCCTGCGTGCCCCCCTCCGGGGCTCTCCAGCCGCTGCCCGCCGCCCATCCCTACAGCCGCTGTGGAGCCGAGGAGCCCACCGGCCAGGGAGTATTTGTCCTTCTTCAGCAGCGTCTTGGTCTTCCTCCGCGGTCGGTACTTGTAGTCCGGGTGTTCCTTCATGTGCATGGCCCGGAGCCGCTTCGCCTCGTCGATGAACGGCCTCTTCTCCGCCTCGGTCATCACTTTCCACTCTGCGCCCAGCCGCTTGCTGATCTCCGAGTTGTGCATCTTGGGGTTCTCCTGTGCCATTTTCCTCCGCTGACCCCGGGACCAGACCATGAAGGCGTTCATGGGTCTCTTGATCCTCTCCTGGGGGACTTTGCCTCCGGCCCCCCCGCCTCCACCTCCCGCGTGTCCCCCCGGGTTGGATGGGTTGGTCTGGGGCACCACGGGGGAATGTAAGTCCGTTTCCATCATGATGCTGTACATTCACCTCGTCTTTGTAGGACACCAGTCAAACACAGAGAAACATTCAGGCTGGCCCGCGCGCAGCTAAACCTCCGAGGGAGAGATGGATAAAGAGTGAAAGAAACAGAGAGAGGATTGAAACGGGATGAAATCCACTCAGAGGTAAACCTGCTCCGCACTTCCCCCTTTTCGCCCTTTTTCCTGTCATCCACGAGCGCATAGAAGAATGGAAACCGCTTGTTTGAGCTTACTTTGGTTGAAGCTGTAGTGGGAAAAGTTACCGGAGCGTGCCCGGGCCGCGCGCTTTGACAGCAGCTAAATGGGCGAGAGACGGCCAATGGAGAGGCTCGAGCGCAGACGTGATTTGCATGCAGGGGGCTCGAGGTTCTGGTGACGTCGGAGCGCGAGACCTAAAAATTACTCCCTCTGTCATCTGTTTTGTGTGTGTGTGTGTGTGTGTGTGTGTGGAGAGAGAGAGAGAGACCGAAAACACACAACATGCAAACAGTTTAATTCCCGTAATTTTGCGCATGTGCTGTTGTGTCAGGCAGGCAGTGGAGTCTGTTTGTGATAGTCAAACAGGATATTTTATCAGTGTTTAAGATGAAAACAAAATGCTGTCAGCGCAAATACAAATTCATTGGATAAATAAGTCGTCTGTGTAGCAGAAGAAAACGGGTACAAATAAGAAGAGTGGGGAAATTAATAATTAATCACTTCAGATTCACAACAAGTCCACAAACTGGATGAGTATTATTTAAATGTATTAGGCCGTTGCTTATAACCAGTGAACACTACAAAAGCTAAGTGGCATAAATCATTTGGCAAGGACTGTAAAAAAAACAAAACAGAGCGCCTTTGACTATATGTTCAGATGTCTTGTATAGCCACGAGGTTTAGAGATTTAATTATTCGGGAAATATTATACATTGAACCTAAATGGATCCGCTTTTACAAAACGCCCCCCCCCCTTTTTTTTTTTTTAGTCAAACTGAGGGTTATGCAGCCTCCCATTCAGAGCCACAGGTGCTTTTCTGTTGTGCTCGTTGCTAGGAAACAGGTGACTGACGCCCGGAGCACGTGCCATTCAAAGCGGCATCTTTTGTTTGTTTCACCGGCGCTCCCGTGGCGTGCACGCACGAGAGGAGAAAGAGGGGGCCAGAAAACAAAAACTACAGTAATCCCATAATAAACGTTAGAAATGTTAGAGGCTTTTAATGATCAAATTTTAATAAACTAATGAGGTCTACTACTACTACTACTACTAATAATAATAATGCTGCCACTGTAAACCAGTGGCAGGCCTGCTGCAGTAGGCCCAGATCTTCTTGCAGGCTTCAGCTGTTGTAGAGTTCATGGTCAGTTCTACAAAGCAGTGTTCCTTTTTTTCCAATTTTATCTTGATCCCTGAGATGGGTGTTTTCCAACAGGCAATACAGATGTCATATTTAATTTTTTTCCCCCTCTGGATAACTGTTCATACATTCTTACAAATACACATAAGCCATATTTTATTAGTGCTTCAATGAATGATTATTTTTCACGGTTGATTCATCTGCAGATTATTTTATCTATTAATTGTTTGGGGAGAAAAATGTAATAATATGCCCATCACAATTTCCAAGAGCTCTTATTTTTTTAGTCCAAAGCTGAAAGATATTCAGATTAAATTTGGGCATCTGAAACCAGTCACAAAATAATTCAAATAATTAATTAACAAAATCTATTTATTTCTTTGCACTATGAGCTAAAAGAAGCCTAATTTCTTTGCATTTTGATCCATTTTTGGCACTGCGAGGCTTCAGAGCACTAAAAATAAAAGAGGAAGGCATACATATAATAGACACAGATAACATTAACATTTCAATTTGTTGTTAGGTATTCCGGTCTCCTCCTGCTCCTCTGGCTTCCCGTCATGTGCAGGATCTTTTCAGCCCTCTGGGATTATGCTCCCAAGTGGCATCTGTCAGGTGCTGCCCGCCTCTCAGCGAGCTGCTAAACTATACTGGCACGTTGGCACGGGTGGATTTTCCTCTCTCGCTCCCTTGTACCAGTTGGGTATAGTGCTGTTAAGTGGCTTGTGTGATCTGTTTAGCGCTCACTGTGAAATCTCTCTCCCCTCTCAGCCTTTTTTGCTTCCAGCACAGACACACACGGACACACAGAGACGAACGCATTGTACATTTAAATCCAGCAGAGGAATTCTTTGAGAAATCGCATCAAAGAATTGACAGAAATATTTCACATTGATCAAATAATAATATCTTGTCAGTGAATACACTTTGCGCCATTTTCTAATCTATTCACGTATTGATTTCATGGCAGTGAGGGAGAGGGACTTTGTCACGTACTGAGACTCAGCTGATAAAGAGATTCAACTCTTTCAGAGATTCTCTGTCGGGGATATTTGGATGGTTTCATTTACGTGAGAGTCAGGAAAAAGGCTGACCTTCAAGAGTCAATGCCTGTGTGTTGGCTTTGAGTGAGGACACAACTCCCACCCAGTCTGTTACTCCATCATCAGTTTATTGGCTCCTATGTGCTGCTTTCTGCCATGCTGCCTGACTGCAGGTGAATTACACTGTTCAGGTAATGACAGCCCCTCAGATGTCCCCAAAGGAAATCTAGTGCACTTATTTCTGAATTTCAATGAGCACAAGGTTTACTAGAAACATGCAAACACTGTAGCTGCTGTGGGTTTTTATTTTATTTTTTTTAAGCCTGACATAATTAAAGCTACTTTACATGCATATCAAAAGGGCAGTTAGAGAATGAATAAGACAATAATGCAGATAAAGAGCGCTTGGATATTTTTGTAACATGTTACACATGATCACATTTCTCATGAAGTCAGAGATAATGTGAGTCTTTTGTAAAATTTGCACCTTTTTTACTATTTAAAAAAATAATAATAGGAGTGGCTTGCTGGTGTTTGTGTGCTGGGCTCTGGCATGGAAACAGAGGTAAACAGTGACTAAATAAAGTGCTGTGGTTTACGTGATATGATCAAATAATGTTTTGCAGGCATGTTTGCATGTTATTTAATGCAGGCCTGGAATTAAAGAATTTACCCTCATCAAGTTATCAAAGTGAAGCTTCACAGTAATTACAGAAGGTTGAGAACATGCTGAGAATTCAAGGTTGTGCAGACTTTCCTAAATGTGACATCTTTTACTGAGTATGTGTATGTATCACTATATGTAGTGTCCTAATGCCTCCTACAGATGGAACAATTTACTGTATGTGCACAAGGGCAAAGGGGCCCAATGAGGCTTCATATGTACAGGGCCCAGATTTTTGTGCTAGCTGTGTGAAAGCTCACTGATGGCTCCTTAAACATATTAAAATGCACATCAAGGTGTTCATTTATTGTGGTGAATGAGAAGAGAGCGTTACTAGGTTAAAGATGTGAGTTACAAAGAAGGCAAGGATAATGTAGCTTGAAAAATAACATGCAGTTTAATTGTAGTTGAGGCAGTGTGTGACAATCACATTATCTGTGGAAACCAGGAAAGATACAGTATTTTTGTTTTTCAGTTTCTGAGTGGATGAGTTAGCAGTTTGCGATACATCAAGTTTAAAGGAACTTCAGCACCTTTTCTGTGCTTCTGTGGTTTTGGACAGAAATCCTGGTTGTTGATAGCAGGAAGAAGGAAGTTCCTGAGTTTATCTGTTCAGTAACCATGTTGTCTTCAGGACTCAGATGATAATGATGATGAAACATGAGATGCAGCTCTTCATGTTCAAGCTCCACTTTAGATCAGTGAAAGTCTGCAACAAACAATATTTGTAGAGCGGGTTACCAAACATGATAGCAGGGCGATGGGAAACGAAACAATTTAAAAGAGGAACCAAAAAACAACAGTTTCATTGAGACACTTTACCTCATCTTAGACGATCATTAACTGCTTTTGATATTTCAGTATTTACTGATATTGGTGTCCTGACGAGCCCAACTAATCTAAATAAATAGCTTTCCCTCTAAATCACATGATGCAAAAGAGTCATGGTCAAGGTTAAGAGGGGTTATTTTGAGCTTGTTTGGATTTATTTTTTTCCTACTTTTGTGAATCTAGTAAAAAAAGGTGCGTGTTTTTAATTGACACATTCATCTCTTCAAAGGCTTGAAATAAGACTAGATGCTTGCCCATTCTCAGAATTCTTCAAATTTACAATAAATTGGACATTTAAACATACTAAAAATACTTTGAATAAGTGAAATGGCAGATGTGCAAGACAGTTTTTAGCTGTTCAAATGTCTGAAAGTTGTTGTAAATAAATTTTTGATTTTCTCATTTGAACTTTAGCATGGACTCCTGTTAAAAGTGGGTTAAGCAGATTTTCCAGCCTATTCTGATTCCTTTAATATATGCAACAATTATTTCGAGTTTAATGTATAAAAACTTCTACACATGATGGGAAAAAAACCTGTGCATCCAGCAGCTAGTAGATTTTAACCAGACAGCAGTGGTGAGCCAGTCTGGAGTGACTGGAAATACCCAGACTGCTCTAATGGGCATTGTTTGTGTCAGGGCAGCCAGTGCACCAATAGCAGGGTGCTGGAAACTCTACCCATACTTCTACTGGGGTTTGTTGGAAAATGAGACTTTCAGATGTAGGATTTAAAAGAATTTTTCAGCTTTTCGAGTTTTGAGGAGTCAAAATGGAATAATAAAACCTTACTGGTTATGAGACTTGATGACCTTCTCTGTTATCAGATTCTTTTTTTCATTTTACTGTCAGTTCAAAGCACATTCATTGTTGTATTTCGTACTGACGTTTCTCTGTTACTTGGGCTATATACTTTTAATGTATATGCTTTGTTGCTCCTGTATGCTGTTTTGGATGGAGATGGTCCAAGTCATTTCTACAGATGATGATCACTCTTAAGTTCTGTGGACAATACGTGGTGAAGATAATATAGGCACCCCATGGGTGTACTATGGAGGAAGTTCAACATAGCCAGGCTTTCTTTGTGTTAGGTGGCTTGACAAAACCCCAGTCAGAGATAACGGTAGTTATCAACTTTCTTTGTTGATCTTTCTAAAAAATGGACGTAGCTACCTTGATGTCACTCACTGGTTTCTGAAGTCCTGTTTTGAAGCCTCGAGATGAGCGTTTCCGCCGCCGCGGTCTTGGTTGCAAAAAGCAGATGTGACAAGGAGGGGCAGGTCTGACTGTGAAACTGCATGCTCATTTGTTAACGACTTGTATTGACAATTCATTAGCCAATGACCGTGCGGTTTCATACCACAGGTAATTCTCTATTTTTGAAACAAAGTATGACCAAGAGTTTCAAAATAGACTTAATTTTTTTCAATATGACCCAAAATGAGTGACTGAGCCTATAAACTCAGCAGGAAAGTGTTCACAGAGGTCAGGACAGTAAACCGTTTTCCCATAGACTTCTATAGGACTGGAAGTCTTTTTGCAACCACAGCTATCGCCATCTGGTGGCCTTCAGATAGAATGCAGGTTTAAGGCGCTTCTGCATTGGCTTCATTTTTCCAACCTGGAAGCTACGTCCATGTTTTATACTGTTTATGGCATGCTCACATAAGAGGGAACATTTGCATATATAGATATTCCCTCAGCACTTAAAGCATACGGTAAATAAAAGAGTTAGTGAAAATGTGGCACTTCCATTTTAAACTGAAATTCTGAACATAACCTTCTCCAGACCAGGTTATGTGTTCTGCATAAGTTACCATGGTGATTTAACCGGGTAAAAAGAGAGCCACCTTTGTGACACTGAAAACTCTTAATCTCAACATAACTCACTAACCCATTATTCTCACTATGTAGTACTTCGTTCAGGTCTTTACCAAGTGAACCATGGGATGGGGTTAAAAGACTACAACCTTAAGTAAGCAGACCTTTAAGTTTCAAGTCTCCTCAGCACCATTTTTTAATACAGCAGTTTGAGTTAGTAATTATTTCAAAGATCTTTTTTTTTTATTAAAAACCAAAAAGGTGAGGATCATAAAAATGACATTGAAAAGAGCAGAAAACTGACATTATTAGAAGTTATCCTGATCTATTAATATTATTACATTGCATAAAATATCACCAAATACCTCTAAACTCAGTCCTGCACAGAACACATGATCAGAGTGTTTTGAGATAAAACACAGCGTTAAGGATATTCTTTCTATCTGCTTTTAGGCCTGAAGTCTCTAAGCTATCAGGCCGTGAACACACACACACACACACACACACACAGGCCCTAATAGAATCAAAGGCATTTCTCTTGTGCAGCAGCCGACCCGGTGGGTTTGTTTAAGGCTCACTGTCACAGCAAACTGTCAGCTCTACTGGAGCTCAGCGGCTCTGACTGAGCAGACAGTACACAAACACACACATGCATGCATGCATACAGTACAAATATGCAGCTGGAAGGTATGACATAAGTCATGTTAAGTGTTTAGAAAAAACAGGAGAAACCTCCTAGCATAGTTGGGAAGAAGTTTTTCTGACTGTAAAGAAATTGTTACTGCTGCTTCAGGTATGTTATCTAATCATCGGATGGCTATTCATATAAATAGCTGCAGTATATCCTCAGATATTACTTTATTTTCTGAAAGCCTCATTTTGTCTCCATTTATAAAGAAATTATATTGCTATTGTTGGTTCTATCCCTGTACTTTAAAATGCTTTCAGCATGCTCAGTTTTAGCTTTTTCTAATGTGAGCAGAGAGCTGCTGAATGCTTGAAATTACTGTAACTAACATCACTAAACAGGAGGACAGTAACAGTGATAACAGTTCAGATTAACCTTTTAGGGGCCCTGGAGTTGTAGTTGTACACCCTATTAATTGCCCCATTATTCCAACTATATGAGCAGTGTTTGTGTATGAAATATGGTAACAGGTTAATGGTAGTAGAGCACAGGCCTTGGCAAAAGACTCCTGAGTGTCCTTCTAGTTTAGAATAAAATGGGCCAGAGCTAGCTCTGGAGTTCTGTGCAGCACTTTTGCTAAAAAGGTACTCATAAATTAACAGAGCTACTTGTAGTAACAAATGTGGACAAGTGCAGAGACAACCACAGTTGGTGGCTGTGCTTTGTGTGGTTGGACTATTGTAAATTACTTTAAGGAGAACATTCAACAGTCTCATTTGTCAGCCATCTAAAGATTTGAAGGTCCAGGCCCTGTACTACAAAGCAAGGTCAACACAGCCAGGATATCTTTTCCTCACCTTGGTTCACTTACTATAACATGTATGCTGTTATGCAAAGGTAGTCATCAACTTAATAAGTCAACTCAGGGTTTCCAAATCTTGGTATGAGCATGTTCACATGAAAGGGGCAGTGTAGGCAGGATATGACCAATCACAAACACGGACAGCTCTACTGACAGCAGAGTATCACATTTTAGGAAGGAAGAGCAAATTATAACACTAAACTATTCTATTTCTTTTTGTTGCTACTGTCAGACTTTGTATATTGCTTGCTGCTAAAAAGTTGTAGGTAGATAGGTTCGCTATAAAGCTAAAGAGACATGTAAATCATAGCATATATTGAAAAGTTTGAAAAAAAAAAAAAACAACAGAAATGCTTCTGTTTAGAAAATCTTAAAGCATGGTGTCAGATTCCTATAACTGAGTGCTTTTATTTTTTAAATCTCAAGAATAAAGATTGTTTCTCACAAAATACAAAAGCTTTAGACGGTCTTTAAGGTCACACAGGCCTAGAGACCGGTCAGTGACCCCCTGGCAACCTCTGGTTGCTAGGGAAAAATGTGTATTCCTCCAAACTTTGGCAAGTGGTTGCCGGAGGTTGCTGGCTCTCACTAGGTGAACTCGGTTGCAAAGAGGGTGCTGCACCAAAAACCACCTTGTGATTGCTTTGGTTGCCAGCATATTGCTGCGGTTGCCTGTAGTTTTCAGAGTAGAAGTAAGAGTTGTCTTACTGCTGCACCCAACACATTCCAAAAGGCGCAACTTTTACTTTGAAGGTGAACAGTCTCTGTTTCCAGTTTGTGTTGCACTTTTCACAGGTTCACTACTGCTTAGCAAGTAGGTGGCAAGTGTTTGCAGACAAGTTTGTGTCTTCCAAGCAAACTACGGGTGACCCCAGCAATCTGCTAGTGACCAAAGCAATTTCAAGGATATATACAGTGCAGTACTGTATACATCTTTGTGACCCATTTCACCTAGCAGCTGGCAGTAACTACTTTTCAACAGGTCAGGGAATACACGTTTTTCCCTTGGTGACCTGTGACTGCCAGGGGTTCGTCAACTGGTCTCTAGGCCTGTGTGAGTGGGGCCTAAAATCTATAGACCTTCCTACTACCTGCCCGCTGAGGTTGATGGGCTTTTCCAGGAATGGAATAATGCTATTTTCTGGAGAATTGACCAGCAGGTGGTGGTTTTGTATGTGTTGATCTCTTACCTGCTGTGGTGCAGGTTACATTTGCTGCACAAGTTTCTATGGTGATGTAACCCTGGTAAGAAGTGACCCACCTCAATAACACTGAAAACCCAGGTTAGATCCCTAAGCATAGTACAGACCTCTGTTCTTTGTCCACTTCTAGAGGGTGAAAACCATCAAGGTGCTGTATTGTTTTCATGATTTCTGAACAAGTTAAAAATTTGAAGCTTCTTGGTGTTTTCTCACAGGAAAGTTTGATGGCTTTGCCTGTTGAAGTTGTATTGACCAACTAATACATGCAGTGATTAACCCATTATTGAACTTGATTAACCCATTATTGAACTCTAATAAATCAAGATTGCTCATGTCACCATCATTTTGCTGTGATTTTGTTTGTAGACTGATGGTCTGGAGCATTTGTGTAGCCTGTTTGGCACTGAGACAGATCTCAGATATTAAAATGTGATAGGCTTCTTTCCCAGACTGTTTTCAGCATGTTTTTCTGATTGCAGATTGGTCTTGGCCAGTACTTGTGTCCAGTCAGATGGGCTCAAATTATGTGCAAACACATACAACCCAATCTGTGATGCTGCCTATGTGTGTTGCCCTTTAGCAGTTACTGAAGCCGTCTGGATAGCACTAATATAGGGGCTATGACTGCAGAAAAATAAATGCAGTTTTTAACCAAATAAGCCAAAACAAAGACCAAGGTTATATATTCTTATTTCTTGGCAAAAAAAGGTATGCTCTGCTCAAATGTTAGTATGAATAAAATACTACTAATAATACTGAGGATAACATATAGCTGCATCATATTTCATACAAGTTATTTAAAACTAATCGATGCATCGTTATTGTTAAAGGTTTCAATGCATTAGAGAATCAAAGACTTTGTTCTGATACTACTACTATTACTGTTGCTGCTTCACTAAAATGTTCTGAGCTGTGAAATGGGAACAAAGTCTACAAATTCCTGAAATAAGTATAATTTAATGATGATTACTGAGAGACAATGAGAGCGCTTTAAATTCCCTTTGCTCCACAAGCAATTGGAAGCATCATCAAGCTTTGACTTCAAGGTTTTGAAATTCACTTTCTTTAATAACTTCCATGAATAAATTAACCAGTTGCAACCATCCAGTTCCAACCAGTTCCAGCCATCTACACAGAGACTAACATCATCTTTCTTCCATCCATTTTCCCCCATTTTTAAGTGTCAGAGTAAAGTGGCCTGGTGTACCGAACACTGTTAAGCATTTGCACTCATCATTTAATCATCACACCTCGTCCTTTGATTGATGCCTAATGAATGCCTGGGGTCTCGGTTTACAAGACGATTGCTAACAGAGCCTTGCTAATGGGTTTTGCCTGTCTGCCAGACAGCTAAGGGTGCAGGCAGAGAGGTCCGCGTTTACACTGGAGCTTTAAAACCATTTTCTCTAACAGTTCTTACACAGATATTGGACACTTGAAGTGTTCTCACTAGACATAGCCACAAAATATATATATATTCTGAGCTGTTCTTTCCTTTTTATGTATAACACTAATGTGTTCTGATCAGTTCCATGTGTGCAAAAAAATAAAGAAAACAGCTTTGAGCACAGTGTAAACAAGACCTCAGGTCATCTCTTTTCAAGTACGTGAACAATTAGTGACCACATCACTTTTTGCTAATAGGCTCTAGCAGCAATGGCCGGAAACTTGTGTTGGGCTTTATGTCTTAAATAACAGCATGGAGATGTTCGGAGTGCTGCATGTCAGACTTTGTGCATTTTCCCTATTCCTGTTCTTCTACAGGGCCACCTCTTGAGGTCCCACCTGAACTTTTCAAGAAAATGCTTAGAGTGCATTCCCATTACAGAGCTGTGAACTGTGTAATTACTGCAAATCATTGGTGTGAGTATGGGGATGGAGGAAAAACATGCAGATTTAAAGTGATGATAGTGTACCTAATGTAACATTACATGAAAGATCTTTGACTTTTCATTGACTTCAGGTTCCAGCTTCAGATAAGGATCTACACTGTAGTTAAGCCAAAATGCTCTGTGAGGTACTGTGGATTTTTGTTGTAAATAAGGATAATGCATTATGTGTATCCTTGAGGCCTTACAAACATTTTGAATGAATTTTCTTCTTTTAGAAAACGTTTGCAAAGGCTATTTTTTAAGCCCTGTATTGTTTGCCACTTCCATTGTTGGCACAGTGTTAGTCTCCCCCCGCCACAAGGCATTATCACTACAAGAAGTTAGTAGCTAAAGGTTGAAACTTTGGGGAGAAATGCATATTCTGCCCACAAGCTCAAGGATGTGTATCGTGTGTACAATGCAAACAGCGACCTACTTAACTCTATTGTGCTACTACCAGACAAAAACTAGTTCACACATGTAAAAGTCTTTAGGAGTAATCAGGCAAGTATTTGTTGCCACATTTGACATAAAACCTGTGCTGTTTTCTATCATGGGCTGATTAATGAAGAAACATTGCACTTTATTGTGTCACCAGTTGCCTGTTTTTCTACATTTATGCTTAATGTGTAGAGATTCATGTTTGTTGACACAATTGTTTCAATCTTGTCTGGTGATGAGACTGAATAAGACAACAGGTGAGACAGTGCTGATGGGGATTTAGGATCAGGAATGCTGTACTGCCAAACAGACAGAAAATTCTAGGAAAACTAGCTGAGTAGACAAGGAATGGAAAATTCTGTATCAGAAATTGTCAAACACTAATGAATAATTTCTGAAAAGTGTTGTGCAAAAACAGATCATTAAAAAAATGATGCCGTTAATGCAGTAGCGATGATCAACATCCTGCTTTGACCTTTAACACTTTCAGCTGAGCTATTCACATCAAGCCTTTATTTCCTCCATCGCTCTTCCATCTGCTACAGGCGGGTCAAGCAGTGTTGATGCTGCAGCTACACTTTATTTGTGCCTCCCCTTTCCTCATAACACCCCCACCCACCCACAACCCTCTACACACACACACACACACACACACACACACCAGAACACACATTTAATTTAATTAGAGCATGTGTGGCCTCCCTCTCTGCCAGTATTGTCGAGGCGCTCGGGAGCAGCCAACACTATCACTGATTGCTTCTAGATAGGCAGAAATATGATTAGACCACGTGTTTGAGTTTGCCTATTTGTGCAGGAACTGGGAAGAAATCTGATTGTGGTTTTGTTAGTGGTGAGAGCAGAGGTAAGCTGAAGGGTTGAGAAAGAGATATGGGAGATTTCTCCTTTTTTTTTTTAAATAATTAAATAATTAATAATTAATAATTTTTTAAAATATGAATCTAGGGTCTAAGGTCCTTGTCATACACTGTGCACTCATGCTAATCCCTGAAATTTATGACAAAGAAAAGGAGCTTTGCATCCAGTGTGAACACATCTTAGCTGACTAACACTCTGTGCCACGTTTATTAAAGGGAAACTAAAATTATGATGCATTTGGGGAGATGTGTATTGAGAAGCAGTATGGGATGCTTGCAAAAAACTGCATCATAGAAATGTTGATTGATTATTAACAGATTTTTAAAAAATATTTGATACTGGCCTCAAAACAATCTTAGTATTCTTTCAGGCAAGCCTACCCAGGTTTCTACGTATGCGTGTGGAAGGGCAGGGAGGTCCCAGAAAACACTAAAATAACCACTAAATATAAATCACTGCTGATGGAAGAAATAATTTACTCTTGACTATAGGTATCCTGACTGAATCCTGTATTTGTCAGGCTACCCCTGTAGCTCTTAAATGATCAGAGGGAGGTTGGAGGAAATGGTAAATGAAGAGTGGCTGGATGAAGAGAACAGAGGGGGAGGAAGGAGATCCTTAACCTCTTATTATTAGTTTGATTTTCAAATGGACAGGAGGTAAACATGAAGGGTTTGATTCTTTGTATAATAAGATTAGTGTTATTAAAGGGAGAAGGGCAGATAGAAAGGAGCAAGAAAAGAATAAAGAAGTGACCTTTGAAGAACAAGGTAAGGAGAGAGCGAGGAACCCTGCTGAGGAGTGGTGAAAAGAGAGAAAGGGGAGGTGTGCGTGTGAGGAGGGAGGAAGGGTTGGGATGGAGTGACCCGGCGAAAACAGATTAGTCGGCCATGAAGAGGATTACCGGCAATGATAGTCCCTCAGAGAGCAGTGAGTCTCAGCCAACGCAAACACACACACACATAATGAACACATCAAAGTGATCAGCATCAGTTCAACCTGTCTGGCTAATGCAAACACACACATAGCTGTCAGAATACACATAGCACATCTACTGCAACAGAGTGCAAAATCATAATGCATGCTGGCATCTTACTTTTATTCCACCACACAAATCCAACAGCTTGAATTCCTTTGTACAGCTTTTACGTAAAAATCAACTATTTGCTATTAAACAACTGACCTGGTGGGCTCAACTCAAGTCTTCTGGGAGCTCTCGGCCATGTTGTTTTCTTCTATATCCAGACAAACTTTCCCCAAATTTATTGTTTACATAAACTTTCAGAACTTGCAATCATAATCAAAGGTAAGAGTTTTAAAGTGGGGATGTTAAAAGAATTGAACCTAAGTCAGTGTATTGCCTGTAGTACATGATGGTTGACACACCCTAGTCTGGAGAAGCAGATAGGAACAGTAGCAAAACTTAGTTACCAGTTTACGCTTTGTTAACAGTATTTTCACTGCTTCACCTCCCCATCAGACGGCCCTTTCCAACATAGAACTATAGTCAATACAAATGTCAAAATATATCAATAAACTGCACTATCTACCTTTAAAATGAGCACACCAACCAGCCCTAATGTAACACAGATTACTGAACCTACATACTATTAATCTGAGAACATGGATCTCATTACTGCCAGTTCACTTTTGGTTCCCCAGGGACAACATGATGTCACAGGTTTGAGGGCATGAACTGCAGTGCGTAACCTCCTCCATAGGACACAGATGCATCAGCAGTTTTGAGATTCATATTCTCCTATGAAAAAGAGCTTTTTTCCCCAAGTGTAAAACATGAAAGAATGAAAGAAATCACCAAGTTTTGCATTATATTCAAGATTTTATTATTTTTTTTGTTTGTTAAGAAAACTGTCAAAAACACATGGGTCCAACTCCTTGCTGGTATAAAAATCAAGCATATGCAGTCATCATATCACACACACACACACACACACACACACACACACATCTACTTTCATTTTAAGGTAAATACTGTTGGAAAGAGAGGAACAGATACAAATCTTCCTAGCCAAGCAAACATATACAGTAAGGGAAATAATTCTTTGATCCCTAGCTGAATTTGTAAGTTGAGAGAAACGTTTCGTCACTCATCCGAGTGACTTCCTCAGTCTCAGCTGACTGCAGGTTTCCCCAACCTTATAAACAGTACATTTGCATAATGACTGAAACTAGCACCACTGAT